>JAJIZL010031795.1:38999-76685 GCA_023969395.1 Amblyomma maculatum | reverse complement strand
CGGTCATGTTCTGTCTCCTGTCTTCATCGGCTTGCCGCTTCGTAACAATATGTTGTCTTCCAGCCGTTAGAATTCATGCAAATCCATGTTACCACCCCGCCGGGGTGGCGCAGTGGTTACGACGCTCGACTACTGTTCCCAAGGACGCGGGATCGAATCCCGGCCTCGGCGGCAGCTTTTCGGTGGAGGCGAAAAGCAAGGCGTCCGTGTGCTGTGCGATGTCAGTGCACGTTAAAGAACCCCAGGTGGTCGAAATTTCCGGAGTCCTCCACTACGGCGTCTCTCATAGCCTGAGTTGCTTTGGGACGTTAAACCCCACAAACCAACCAAACCAACCAACCATGTTACCGCTCATATGCGAACGTGAAACTTAATGCCATTCTTACTGTTATCAATACAAATTTTGGAGAGCCGCTTCATAATTTTCATAAAACATGCAAACTCTCATAACCATACTGCACAAGTATATATCAGATTTCTCTTACAAATACGTCACCTACAAATCGATACATGTGCGTCGCTGCTAACGTTGTAAGGCGACAGAAGACATCAAGCATAATGTCGAATTTGTCGCCGTGTTCCTCGTGGTGAAGGAAGAGTGACCATCGCAGATGACAACATGCGCATTTCCCCCCACATTACACAGAGTTTTTACATTATTAGTATTAACATGATATTTCCAAACATCAACTTAGACATGTATTTAGGCAAGCTAGGGAATGAGAAACAAAATTATATTAGACATCATAGTAGTCTGCGACAACACATCCCACCAGGCGTCAATTATGTTGTATAATTTGAACACCTGCTCTTCTTTCGTTAGGGATTTTTTAAAGGCATACTTTCCTCGTCAAGCTTCAGTTATCTTACATGTATTTTATTTTCAATTAGAATAAAAGAGTCGTTCGGCCTAAGTTCAGCCATTGCAATTTCATGTGCCACAACACTTTTCGCGCGGAACGTCTAGTAACCGAAAAGCACTTGCAAATTCAAATTTCTCTATTCAGCACTGCGTACATGATGCTTCAAGTGCGATGAAAAACCCAGCGCATAAGTTAGCTTGAAAATTACCGCACACCTGTTTACAATGCCGGCACCAACACCGTAATTCAAGAAACGGATTCAAACTCAACAATAGAATCTTAAGAAAGAAAAGAAAAAACTCAAAAAACGATAGCGTTATCTGAATTTATTTGCTCAAATAACAAAGAAAACTCAATTTTTTTAAGCAATTAAAAAAAAGTAATATATTGTTACGGACGAGCAAGGAAGAAGACGCGGGTAGCGGCGCAGGCAGGAACGCTCGCGCTAGCCCCGCTAACATTTTCATTAAATGTCATCTCATGACCATCGAGCATCATCTCTCTGTTCTCTGTTCTCCTTTGTTCACCGTCTTGCCGCATCGTAGCATTTGGTTGGAGGTACGGGGTACTTCACCGTCACCCCCTCATCCTGGTCTGGAGCTTGGGCGCCCTGCGACTTCTTGCGGCGTCGGCTTAAGCTAGGAGGCATCGCATGGCTGTTCCTCAGCCTGGCGGAACCGCAAGACCTTGCTGTTCCTCCGCCTCGTCCCTCGCCCCGACCACAAGACACGACGAAGGAGAGACAGACCCGAATCGGGGGCCACACATGACCACACGACACAAGAAGAGACCCACGCGACCATATGTGACCCCACTGACCAGATGTGCCCACCATAGACCCCACGATCCAAGACACCGCTGCACTTGAAGACATCCACCCCTGCCAATGCCATGCGGTGCGTGCCTTGGCCTCCGCCATCGAGTCGTGGAAACGTGTGACCCGAGAGTGTCCTGGGCCAAGGTTCATTGGGAAACATCGTGACGGCAAGCCGTTCTATTCATCCTTCTTCCTCTTCTTCTTCAAGCATTCAGACTCGCCCATCATCATGTCAAGGAATCATCAACATCGGTTTACTTCCTCGTCCACGATCGGCACGATCACTCGGTAGCCCCGGGTTATGTTACGGACGAGCAAGGAAGAAAAATCGGGCAGCGGCGCGGGCAGGAGCGCTCGCGCTAGGCCGCACCGGCTTGCCGCATCGTAAACATTGAAGATTGAAAGTTAGAAAAAATAGGGAAGAGGGCACAGCCAAAGACAAGCACGTATAAATTTTTCACGCAGAAAATTATTAGGTAACAACACAACGATACAGAAGTACACTTAACAGACCTCACGCAAATCATAGTTCAGAGTGAACACTAATGAATAAGGCATTCAGTTTTCTATTAAGAAGGTCAAAGGAATTATCAACGTGAATATATACTAAGTGTAATTTGTTTAGCATACTTAACCGTTTAGATGAAGGTCACACGTCTACGGCTCTGAGTGTTTAATTTTGTTTTCAGGTTCACTCCTGTTGACGCTATTACACCATGTCCAGAAAAGGTAAGTTTATTTTTTCAGCATTCTTTAAAATATTTTAACACAAAAGGAAGCTCCAAGGCTGCGGTGCGATGCTGAAACTTTGTGTGAAACGGTGTAGTACACGACATTTTTTTTTCGATTCCTGATGGAGCAGCAGTAAAGTTCTTATTTGGAGAAAAGAATGGGATGTTTTACATATTTTAACATATTTCTTAGTAATTATAAGGGGTATTACATCACACAAGCGCAAATTTTATTGATACCATTAGCACATTGTTTTCTCGCTCAGTCTAATTTCTTATTCACATGACTGCATTATTATTTGACATTATTGAACACAGAATATCCAGTATGGTTACCTTGCTGTCAGCGGAGCTGCCTCACTTTATATGTATAACATATCAAAACCGCGCTTTTCCATATATGTACGCAATGAAAGCAATGAAACATATATATCGGATGTCTCAGGCAATATTCAATAATTTCTAAAAAGTGTGATTCTGAAATAAAACTGTGTTTACAGGAACGCGCTCTAAGCCACGCCGGACACAATATGGTGCAGAAATCTTCTAATTCATCAGATAATTAACAATAACGCCTTGCTATTTTCTAATTATCGCAGTTCAAATTAACCTCATTAGGCTCATTCAAAGCTTAATAATTACGATGCCATATCAGTTTTTCAAATCAAGAAAAGCTCATTTTCTTAAGTCCTGGGGCATGATGAAATCGGTCGCTTTTCCGTACGAAACAGAAATTGAGCTCGAGAGACTAGGAATCCCAGCTCAGGCTCGATGTCCGGTAAGGACCTGTACAGGAGTGGCTAAGACGCAAAATACGAACTGTCAGCTCGATTATAACGCGTCATGCACTTTACTTCCTTCTTTCACTGTAAAATATAACTACCACGCTGTTCGCAATGACTGCCCTTTCGCGCCAATTTGCAAGGCAAAAACATGCACGAGATATGATATAGTACCGGTTGCTGTGTGGTGTTTGCCGCTTAGCCACTGCACAGCTCGTCATCGGGCGTGCAATATGCAGCGTTTTTCCTGCATATTCTGCGGTGAGGTTTGGTGTCGTCCTCATGAACACTACCTATGTCTTGCGTTGCCAGGCTTTAAAATATAGTTTGCTTTGTTAAAAAGCCAAAATTGCATCGTCTGGTTCACCGCTTCGTAGTTCCCATTCGGACCACCAACTAGAATAAATAAACCTCAATTATTAAGTTTTGTTAGTTTGCTGGATGCCTTGAAGTCTTCCAAGTGCCACATACAGCGACGGCTCCGTTCGGGAACCGGTTCGTTTCACCGCTTCTAATTGTCTAACTGCCGTCACGTCCATCGTGACTCCGAATTTCCGACGGCGACTCCGCGCTTATCGTATAAGTCAAGAGGCGTGGCCTCCGACCTGAAAGGAAGCGTATTGCTGGCCGAAGCACGAACCATGGATAGCTGGTTCATTTTTTCTTAGAATAAAAAGGTAGCGCGAAACGACGAGGACGGAGGAAGGAACCCAAACATGAACGCTACTAACAACTGGTTTTATTTTATTTTAATATATAGGCCTATACATCGCATGCGCCCATTACAATTCGGCAACCGCCCCAGCCTTCTTAACAGAAAAGAAAATCTACTGACATATCTAATAATCGCTGAAAGACCGTTAACACGATAAACAGCTGAGAAAAGGCATAAAAAACAACCACAGAAGAAACCTAGAGAAAAACCGAGCACGCGCGTAAAAGACGGTACACTTCTTACAGATACAGGAGTATAATTTAATGGAAGCAACACTAATACAGTGATTCGCTTTTTTGTGAATGTGAAAAGCCTCCAGCAAAACTCTGGCTTTTGTGCATGAGCTTCTGCCCAGAATATTTGCCTCTTTAAAGCGAGGCTCGCACTTGCACGTCTGAACGTGCGAAACCAAATTCGCGAACCTATCTTTTTGTGCTATGTTTAGGGCATAATCCCTTAAACGGTCATTAAGGCACCACCCCGTCTGCCCTATGTAACATCTTCCACAGGACAAAGAAACTGAGTATACCACTTCCAAGACACATTTCACGAAGGATTCTTCATGTCGCTTCTTGCAACCGCGCTCAACATTCCCGCATATGTGGGGGCACAGTTTGGCCAACTTATTTGGCGTCGAGAAAACAAGCGGCATATTGTGCCTGCTGTCCACTTTCTTGAGGTTATGAGAAACTTTGTGAACGTAAGGCATCACCTCAGGTTTAACTCCACGCGTTGAGTAGCAGCCATTATTCGTCGAGGTCCAAATTTCTTTAGGACGGCTTCTGCGACTGCCCTTAAGACTGAACAAGGAAAGCCAGCAGCCAAAAGCCTGCGAACCTGATCATCAAAATTAATTTGAATTTCGTGCGAACATGACTTACGAAGCGCAGATTCCAAGCAGAGCGAGGCAATGGCACTTTTTATAGTCTCAGAGTGGGAGGAGTCGTAAGGCAAAAGCTCTTTCTTAGCACATGGAAAATACGCACAGCAGGTTGGTCCCTTGCTCAACTTCAGCTCCAAGTCTAAAAAACGGGCAAAGGACGAGCCTTTGCCACGGTCATTAAACATTTGTAAAACCTGTCAAACTGGAATTTCGTAATTAGACTTATTAAAAGCTTTTAAAAAGGTTAAAAGCTCATCAACGTATCTACACACCTTTAAAACCGGGCCCCCACTAAAAGCTTGATCCAAAAGGCGATCAATAAAAGCTAAAAAGACGTCACATAAAATAGGCCTAAAATAACAGTGTACGAGTTGCGTGCTTCTGTGGCGTTTCCGACACAACAAATTCCCATTGGCAATGGCGTCAGGATTCCGCCATTTCACACGTCTTGACAAATTGTCTTCAGTAATTTTTACTGAGACGGCAGGATGCGTGCTGCAGCCGGTGGAACAAGAGCAGGAACCATGAGTTGGGACCCATGCTCATATATTAATTGCGTTGCCGGTAATGCCACCGTGGCAGGCGGCGCCGACGAAGCTCCTTCTGTCGGCGTGCCACCGAAGCGACTAGGCCTAGTCTCGGTACGCAGTTCTGCTCCAGGAATTTTGTCATGAATTCCACATACTAGATAATACATAAGCGTTCGGAACATCCTCACACTCTTCACGTCATCGCGCGTGTGACACCATCTAGGGGAGAAAAAGACACTCTGAGCCTAAAAATGCGTGACAGTTGCCAACAGGAAATCTCCAACAATATTTCTGACTCTTATTTGCTACGTTGGATTACTATAGTAAACGTAAGATTTATTTCATGCTTAACACCCCTCCGATACACGTATTTGGTCCCACCATAAGCCCCATGTTCGTGGCGTACACATCTACGATTTGGCGCTATTGCTGATTGGCCACTGTCTTTCCCGTCCTCCTCCAGAGTTGGCGCACACGGTCTCTCTGACGTCAAATTGAAATCCGCCTGAATCAGAACGGTTCCGGAAAGAATCTTCCGCGGGATACAGCTCCAGCATGCTGGGTCGGCGCGGCTCACTATTCCTGCTAATACTGCTTTTCTATCAAGGCGAAAACCTTTATTGACTCTCCGCGAAATGTGCCGAATTTCTGTCCCCGGAATGCGTGCCCAAAATACAGATCCAAATTCAATCCAACACAATCCGCATAACAAATTAAAACGACAAAATACCGAATCCACTCATGACTACTTGGATATAATGCTTTAATGACATTGCATAATGACTAGTCACTTTAGTCATGGTTCGAATCCAAACCAGTGCCAAGAGTCACTTCAACACGATCAATATAAAAGGCCGAAATGGGTGAATACCAAATCCAGTCACGATTACTTCCCTATGATGCCTTAATCATATTGCATAATGGTTCGCTACATTAGTGAGCCCCAATCTAAGTCATAACCAAAACTCCAATCCAGAGTCCACGTGACAAGCTATTGCAAAATATATTCAAGATTAATTGGCTAAGATACGGTAATAAAATTGCGCAATGCATAGCTGCAATAATCATAGCCGAAATCTAAGCCACCCCCAAGCCCACAATCCAGAATTCACATAACAAGCCGATCTGAATCAAGTCATGTTTAATTGGCTGTAATGATTTAATAGATATGCAAAATGACCGAATATTATTTATATGCCGAGTCCGAATCATAGCCAAGAATTCAATCAATCCAAGAATGCAATTCAGAATCTACGTAACATTTCAACCAAAGCCTACGCAAGACGTTCCTACATATTTTCACATTACCACACTGGGGGGACTCAAGTTCACGCCTTGAGTTTTTTTAACTATCGACAAAAAGGTTTGAAAGTGTCGGCTGAAACGCATTATATATTGCCGCGAGCCCTCGTAATCTTGATATGCTGCTGCAGGAAACCGCTGCCATGCGGTCTAGCCGCTATGCGTGTGTCGCAAAGAACTACCTTATGTTATTCGCTCTGCAGCGTACATCTGCGTGTGGTGGTGGTCGTGTTGAAGAGGACGACACACACATACGCATAAACACACAGTTCATTTACGCCCAGCGTCACCGAGACGCGGCTTTATCAATTTCGATGTTTCAAAAGATGCACCGAGGTGTATCCCGAACTATTGGTGCCACTTTCAACAATAGATAATACATTACTTATCAAAAAGCGTAAATGATAGAGGATCAGGGCAGATATCTACATATTTGACATGTGTTTCTCTAGATATTCTTTCAAATTTAGTCTAATACGCCAACACAAATTATCAGAGGTTTTTATGAAGGAGTTCTCAATTATTAGTGTCTCGGTAATTTCTTACGTGCATATTTTATATATGTTCACTATCTTACGCTTCAACGTGAGTACACACATCCTGCAAAACGATATTGCGGGTTTATAACCTCGGGAAAACATACAGCGGCTGTCATTTTGAGTGCAGATTATTGTAGCCTTTCACTGGAGTTATCGTTCAGTTTTCCCGCTTCCTGTCGCGTTCAGGCTCACGAGCATGTGTTATCATGCTAGGTCCTAAAATAGGATTATACTGCTCCTTATAAGAAGGTTGGTTTGGTTTGGTTTGGTTTGGTTTGGTTTGGTTTGGTTTGGTTTGGTTTGTGGGGTTTAACGTCCCGAAGCAACTCAGGCTATGAGAGACGCCCTAGTGGAGGACTCCGGAAATTTCGACCACCTGAAGTTCTTTGCAGGAGCGATTAAATAGTTCGAAGTGACGGCGCTGGCAGAAAAACCTATCACTAACATTATCAAAAACATAAAAGCCACATCATGGATTTGTCTCGTTTCAGATACCAACGAGCATGTCTAGAAGTTGTTCTTAACACTCTGCATTCATTCTACACAAGTAGAATCTTCCCCTTTATTGGGCATTTAAAGATACTTCTCTTTAGACATCCTCGAATATTTGCACGATATTCTTCTGATACATCTCTTGTAGACCATAGAAGATTGTCGCTAATCTTTTCTAGCCCTCTAAATAAGGATTATTACCATAAATTGCTTTTTTATCGTTGATACTTTTTGTAAGAGTGCTTAGATAATTTTCTCTTTGTATTGCCTTCAATGATAAGGGTTGGCTATGAATCTGGGCTCCACTTTATGAATATGTAGTGGACTCCAGCCAATCGAAACATGTATTTTCATTGCCCATAATTTTTATGACGAAGTATTTTTGTTCAGCACAGGTTCGCTGCCCACCAGTACTCCCAGACTGTTTTCTCTCGATTAATTACAGTATACTTATTTAGAGGACTTTTTACTTCGCCTGAGGATATGGGAGCGAATCCTGGATATGGCGGCCGCTTTTCGGTTGAGGCAAACAGCAAGGCGTCAGTGTGCTGAGTGATGTCATTGCAGGTTAAAGAACTCCAGGTGGTGGAGATATCCGGAGTCCTCCACTACAGCATTTCCAAAGCCTGAGTCATTTTAGCGACTTACACTCCATAAATGAAACCTTAAGCAAATTTTTATTACGTAATAAAATGTCAGTATTTAAAGGGATCGTTATTATTTTTTTATTACATGTCGCTGTAGAATGCTTGCGTAATAGAAGAAAGTGTGCTTATATTTTTCTAACTTGTGTATGCGAGGATAATATATTTTACTTTTCTGCATTGCTAGTCCAAATGCCTCAAACGTCGTTTCTGTTGTTGATTGAGACATTACTGCATTTGAAGAGCACGCTTGCTGCAGACGGCTGAATGGAATTCCGGTGCTATATAAGTATTCGTGGTATACTCACATATTGCATTGATTAACTAATTCTACGGCAATAAAATGTTCCTTTTGAAAATATCAAATAGGCTCCTTTGAGCAGACAGTACTTGTACAACGGGATATGCTACAGCTCAGGGCTTTGTCGGGGACAGATTTGATACCGGCATTTTCTTTTCACCTTCTTTTTTAGTGTAACCGTGGGGACAACGAAAGATCCCGCTGCGGAAACAGTTGCAGGTGCAGCAGCAGAAAAGATTCTTCTGGTGTTCGCTTTTGCGAAAAATCATCAACTTACCAAGTAGGAGGCTGACACGCTCCTTTAAGACATGGAGTTCTCAATACCGGCTTCTCAACCATGGCACTTTCGTGGAGCTCGCTCTATCAATCCGCTACTGAATATTTCGTTATCTTCACACTTTCGCGACCTTCGTCACATCTTTTCAGTCGACAAGGGCACTGTTGTCTTCTTTTCTATTTACTACGTAACATTTTTATGGGCTTTTTATTAGATGCTATATCCTAAATAAACAAAGAGCGATTCCCATTTTGCCTCTCCTTATTGTGCACTGGATTGCCAGTCATTTTTTTATTTATTGTCCCGATCAAAGATTGTCTTGTGCCCGAAGTTAATTTATGTTTTAAAACGTTTGTATGAACAGCATTACCATTGATTATTCGTGCAGTAACAAAAGCACAGCAGCTGTAAAGGGGCCAACAGCAGAAAACAAAAAATAACGAAGGCAATAAAAAAACAGTGTTCGTGCTGTTCTGTAATGCGTGAAGAGCACGAAACGCGTAAGCAGCGGTAATCGTTGTAGCAGCTCCACCACTCAGCAAGCCACCGCCGATCCTCAACTTTTGTGGATCGTAGACACCGTAAGCGGAATGACAATATTTGCACACGGGATGCACGCAGGCGTCAAACCCAAATGCACTACTCGCCAGTGTTATCGTTGCTGGAGTGGTGAACATCGCCGTTCGATGATGAAGCAAAGCCAACGGTACGTTAACAGTTTCCAAATTCATCTAGGGGACATTGAAATTTGTGGTGCAGATCTAGCGACATGTATGAATAAACAATTAAAAGGCGTGAGGTCATAGTGGCGTATACTTGGCCGGAGCTTGAACTTTTGTTTTTACACGACGAGAGAATTCCACTGACTACGAAGGGAGAGTCGTGGTCTTGCAAGTCTTCAAAAAATTGAGACGGTTAATTCAAGCAATTTAATGTGACAGGAATTCTGACTGTCAACTTTACTCCATTCGTGATGTTGTTAACCAACTGCCAACTGGTCGAAACATCATATGTATCCGTCGTGATTTGCCTTGTCTTAGGCCACGCGTTATGTAAAGCCTTGCTGGCCATTTGAATGCGTTCTAAATAAATATATCCTTATAATGAATAGAACTGGGCAATTAAGTTGAAATTAATAATTCCATCATATCTGCGTTACGTCGATTGAGGTGCTTTATATTCCATGATATTATATCTAGAGGATAACACACTGAACACTAGCTAAGGGTTAAAAATAAAATATTTCATGTAGGCCTAGGAGACCAGTCGCATTGAGCCAACAACAATTATTGGTTTTGAAATTAGCTAATTAGTAATTGAGATAAATTTCGTAATAATCATTATTGCTTACCAATACATTCCATCTACAAATATGAAGAGCACGTTCTAAAACCCCCATTCCATTTAACTCTCGTAAAGAATACCTTGCGTACATGTGTTTTCGAGCTGCAAAGAGAGCCAGCGAAATGCAAACATTATCACGCAACTAGCGCTTCACGCGCCCCGGTTGTCGACTCGTAGCAGTAATTTGAGTGAAAAAATTAACTATGTACGCGATTAGACGGCCCAGTTGTGGTAGGCTGACATTTTGGCGGTGAACGGAGCTAGCCCAGTGAGCTCGCTACAACGTGCACCATCACGTGCGGTGACTGGGTGGCGCGGGTGAAGAAACCATTGCAGACATATCGATCTGCTGCTGCAACAGGGCCGTGGAGCCACGGCCGCAGCTAATTTCGTCCCGTCAAAAAATGTTTGAGAGCAGCACAATATTCAGCGCAAATGTTGAAGTCACGTCATTTTTGTTTTACGGAAAAAATGATTCACGTGAAGCTTTTCTATCGTCAAAAAAGGAATGAAGGTTTCTTTGCCTATCAGGTTCATTCTTTAATGTCGGTGTTTAGTAATTTAGAAACATTCTTGATTACTAAACACATAATTAGGTGCAAAGCGACAAATTGCCTGTGGTGAGCAAAATGGCTTGCAGCTCTATGCAGGTTGGTTCATCGGCCTTACTCAAATGTTTTATCTCTTAATCCTTGTTTAAAGTCATCTGGGACACCCTATAGATGCGCCGCGGCATAAAAAGAGGAAATCTTGAACTATAGGAAGCCGACCAATCCGCAGCCAAGGAGCAGTAAAATGACCTGAGCGTAGCGTCTCAAGCAAAAGCATGGCAGTGGTGTCATTGTCTTGTGATGACGAGACTTGCAAACCATTAGTACCTCGAACATAAAAAACAAAGAAACACGCGAACAAGCTGTCACAACGCTGGAACAATATATATTACTTTTTGGACAGTAACTTCACACGGGGTTATCACTTAAAAAGTCACGTTATTGCGCAATCAAATAGAAAGTGAGATGTACTATACTCTAGTTTTGACTAGCTGTAATTTTAAGGCGAGAGCCTTTATTGGCTCATACTGTCGTCGACAAAAGCTGTCCGCGCGAGTGGCGCACCTGATTGGTCGACAGAGAAGTGACGTCACAAGCCGCCAAATTAGACGCGACCACCAAGACGTCTCATAAATCAAAATCATCTAATCTGACAATGCCCCTGTTCTCCGGGAGCTACAGAAACTGATACCCTTCATAAAATTACCTGGGAGTCCTACATCCGCAGCCCAAATGCGGATGAACAAATGATCGTCCTACGCCTGGCGCAGGAGGCTTACTCCAAGACCTTCACTGCGGCCACGGCGCAGGAGAGCCGGCAAGGAGTCAAACATTATGGTGTCGCAGCGCTGGCAGACAAGGACAAAGGACTAGGGACACACACAACGGCGCTGAACTTACAACTTTATTTCAGACGCTTTTAATCCGCGCATTTATAATTGACAGAAGGAACTGGGCACGCAAGCGCACTCACAAGACAGATACAGCAATCTCAGTAGCAGCATCGCAACATCTCGCAATCTCAGATGCCGAATCGCAATCCCAGTAGCCGTATCACAATCTCAGTACGAGAAGGCCGCTCCACAAAAAAAAACGACCGTGGTGCAACAAACACAGAAGAGGCTATAAAATCAAGGCATAGAAGCAAGTAAAAACAAAACGCAGCATGATAAATGAAAAATAGCATGGAAGAGCCAACCATCAACAAAGCCAAATCATGAAAAGGTGAAGATGTATGAAAAACAGCCAACAAAAAACATGCCAAAAACTTCAATGAAGATAAAAACAGATAAAATTTCATCAAAGAGACAACAATTAACAGCCAAAAATTCAATAAGAGCTAAAACAAGGTGAAAAGATGACGTCAGTGAGGTGAGAATTAACAAAATGAGGTAGCAATTAACAGCAAAACCTCAGTGAGTAGCTAACATCAGGTGCATGGATATCGTAAATGAGACGAAATCAGCAGGCCAAAACAAGACAGAGAAGTAAGAAAACTCTTTTACATGGCTGGGATGCAGAGTACTCATAAAGACCCGGACACGAAAGCGATCTCTTTTTCTAGGAGGGCTACTGAAGGCATGCTGATGCAGACTGCTTTCAGGTTGTCAATGAAGGCGGCTTCAATTATTTCTCGCGTCAGCTGATTCTTGTTCTGAAGACCCTCCCCCTGGCTGAGCCCCTGCCCCGAGGGCCGTGCGGTTGCAATAAAGGTCGTCTCTCTCTCTCTCTTTTTCTTTCTCCTCCCCTCTCTGTGCCTCTCTCGCTCTCTCTCTCTCTCTCTCTCTCTCTTGTCTAGCGTTCCTGCCATCTGCAATCCAACACTTGAACGCTCGCCAAGAAAGGCCACGCGAGAAGAGCGATGGTGGTGTACCTTCCAAATGGGGATTAAGTGTGGCTGTTCCTCGCCCTACGGGGCTGGAACTGGTAGGCCAATGCCGCTCGCGGCGGGGGCTGCCTGCCACCGAATTTTTATAGATGTTTTTGGGCGAAGACTCCACGCCGAGGTCAGCATCGAGCTTGTTCTGGCCGCATCATCGCGAGCTCCGCTCATTTGCGGGTACCGTCGGAGAGGACGTGGACGAATGGTTGACGCACTACCAACGCGTCAGCCGGGATAACTTGTGGGACGCGAGCGCACTGCTTGCTAACGTGGTGGTCGCGCTCACAGATATGGTTCTTACTTGGTATGAGAACCACGAAGACCATTCAGATCTTGGGCACGCTTTGCAGAAGAGCTGCCCAGTGCTTTGGTGACTCCACAGCGAAAAAGAAGCAAGCCGAGCATTCACTGGCTCAACGGGCACAGCTTCCTGGAGAGACCTGCACATAGCATATCGAGGCGGTCCTAAAGCTCTGCAAAGTTTTCTCTACTCGCATTTCCGAGCAGGACAAGGTGGGCCACCTACTGAAAGGTTTTGCCGAAGATGTCTATACTTACCTTATCAGCAAGGAAATCCTGGCATACATCTCGAACGTTATTGAGCATTGCCGCATGTTTGGGAACCTGAAGATGCGGCGAATTGCGCCGAAATTTGATCGCTTGCCTACTGTACCAATGGTGGCGGCCATTGACTCCACTTCTTCCAGTGATCTTGCCTCTACTGTTTGTCAGATTGTATGTGACGAATTAACCCACTGGCAGAATCTAACTTGGCGTTCCAGCGAGTAGCCATGCGCGTATCCGGTATCGTTGCCTCATCTTCATTGCGGCCGTTAAAATATGCAAAGTGCTAGCACCACCAAATAGGTGGTTGAATTTTATTTTCACACATCAAAAGCGACAATCCCCCTTTAAACAATGTAAAGCGCTACAGCTCTGCAGTCCATATTACTATTATAGATAATTTGTGTAACAGTTGTTGGCATTTTGGTCGGTTAGTAATATTACATGGCTTCAGTTCTACCACTAATGCAAATTGCACTGAAACGACTAAAACATACTTATTGCTAACTGTTTCTCCGTATTTAGTTGTCGTGGACAGCCTGCAACTCTCAATACAATATAACGTTTCAGAGCACACAGCTGGGCCAACTGAAGAAGATGGACCATAAGGTTATTTAGGTTAGATTTATGGCATGAATAAGGCATATTGTGAAACTTAATGCTGCAGCTGTTTAGAAAGGCAGGACATGTATAAAATAATTGCTTATTTATTTCCGTAAATATTGAATAGGATAAAATGGACTAGGGCTTCCTATCGGTTATCTGAGTCGAGCGCTTATGAGAATAATGTGGGCAGGCGCATGTGTGGCTTGTCGTTGTAGAACTCGCATCAGTCATATGTCATTATCTGAGGGGCTGACCGAAATAATATATAAACGTTCATTCAGGGCGGCTGCCCGAATCTGTCCAAAGTAGGACCATAGGGGGGAGTGGGCGAGATGTACACTTTTGGCAATGCGGAAAAAATGTGGGCAGCACCGCAAGGGCTGCCTGCATAGGTCCTAAGCAGGGCCCATCGGGGCTCCGCTGGAAACCCACTTTAGTCCTACGTCGGCCCCCGTTGCAGCACCCACATTGAATCGACCGAGGCTATCCTGCATTGCCAACAACGGACCCATCGGCGCCCCACCTTCGTAGCCCACGTTTTGCTGCCTGGGAAGTACTTTGCATCTACATATAATTTTTGCCATAAAGCCGTCCATATACAATTACGTCTGTTCATGTTTTTCTTGAATGTCGTAAATAAGCTCATTCTCTTTTATTGTTACTTTGTCCCCCTTACTGAGGGCCTTTCTCAGTCGAAAAAAACTACAAAACTGTGTCAAAAATACGACAAAATATCCTGTAGTTCTGTCGTAACCATCAAATTTTTCTGTAGTTCTGTAGTTTTTCTGTAGTATATTTCTGTTGTCTGTAGTTCTGTAGCACTTTTCTGTTGTAACTACAGAAATTTCTGATGTTACTACAAAATGTTCTGATGTCACAACAAGTTTCCCGTCAAAAGCCGCACAGAAATTCTGTCGTAACATCAGAAAATTTTATGTAGTTTTTTCCGACTGGGCTGGGTCAGGTAAAGAATATTGAATGAAAAGTGAATAAACTTGTACAAATTCTAAAGTAAATCTCCCGCGTGCGTTATTTCGTCTCTATTTTACTTCATTTCATTCATACTTTAGTTAATTTTTTCTCTTCTAATTCAACATTTCATTTTTGGACATGTAAGTATGCTTCTGAAGCCCTCTATGCTGCCCACTTCTCCGCCGATCCTCTGAATGGGTGTGTGCCATAACTTACTTTCAGAACAAAAACAACAATTGCCTGCATGAGTGCCTTCTCAAGGATTTATTGCTGAGGTCTTGTTACCGCCGCCTTGTACTGGTTATGATATATCGCAAGCCTTTAGAAGAAATACCTAGGAGCTGATAGGTTTTAAAACAAATTTTTGTGGTCACAGTTCTTTTCGTTTATACGACGCACAACTTTACTGAGCGCTGGTTATGTAAATGATCTGATAGATTTAAAATCCTGAACAGAAGCACAATGGTAATGAGCGACCTTGAAGCCAGGCAATAATACGAAGATAATGGTGCCTTACTTTAATTGTTCTTTCCAGTATTAGATTCTCTGCGGGCAATACTGAAGCGAAAGGTGCACTAGCCTAGCAGAAGCGCAATTTGCGGTACCCAGCCAGAGCCACAACTGCGCATGCGCTATTAACTTGACAACCTGTTGCGCCGGGCTGCGCTTGTGTCCTCGCGGCGCGCGTGCCTGACATCACACTCCGCTATGCTCATCATCGCCTCATCATGATGATCGTGCATGATCATCTGCCTACCGCGAAGCTGAGAATATAAGCCGAGGCGCTTGCGCTTGCTAGATGTATACGCACAATGGTTGCAGAGTCTGACAGCCAGCTTCCCTAATGTGAACGGCATGAGTGAAGGGTACGTGAGGCGTCGAGAGATCAAGATGTTATTATAGCATGCATGAGGCCACCTAACAACGGGCAAATGAAACAAGGAAGGTTGAGCAAGCATCGGACACGCCTGAAGAGAGGGTAGAACATCTCGGCAAATCTTGAATCGGCAGAGACACCGGGTCGCTGTCAAACTACAAGGAGAAGGCCACGCAGCTGTACAGCAAGATGTCTAAGCCCAGGGAGTGTATGAAAGTGAAGTTCGGCTTTAATTTGGCAGGATCATCACGTTCAGAATACTGAGTCCGAAAACGTCATTGATTTTGTGTCCCAAAGTGAGGCAGTCACGTCTCGATAGTGTACATCTACAGCTTTGATGGTGGCAAACTACTTTACAGACAACCAATCGGTCCGCGTGTCTATAAAACGTAGCATTGAAATAACACACATCTAAAATCATCGAAAGTGTAACAACTGCTTAATCGGTTCAGCTTAACATATTGGATAACGCAGCTAAACCATACCAAACCCTTGCTTTCGCTACCTATATCCTAGCCTAGTGGAAATATAACACGGCTGTTTTGTTTTATTCAGCTCATTAATCCATTATGCGCCGGTAGTCCTGGGAAGATGTATTCTATCGATCTGAAATACTGTAATTGTTGTTTTCTGCTTCCAAAAGGTGCAGGCATTCGAACTTTTAACTTTGCTTGTAGCGCACAGAAAGTTATCTAGGTGATGACTTGTTGTAGCAATATATAAATGACCCCCGAAATTCATAGTAACCGTTCAAAATATTCCTTGACACGTTTCACCCATAAAGCGAGCAGAAAACAAGTTTTGTGCACTCGTCACAGCCACCTCCTTTTTTTTATTTTCGCAGCCAGCGGGCAATTTCCATCGTGCAAAACCAGTCCCTATCGCTGCTTTGCAAGTAGAAATTTCAGCTCAGAATCATCAGCCCTGAATATCACTGCCATATTTAATTATCTTGGAGTGTAGACACTGGCCTGATATTAAAACACGCATGGGACTACAGGGCTCTTACGTAAGTTGTAATAAACAATGCTTCCTAAATTTTGCCATCGTGTTGGAAACTTGAACACATGTTGAAGCCCCCGCCGGGGTAGCGCAGTAGTTAGGGCGGTCGACTACTGTGCCCATGGATACACTTTGTAATCCCGGCCTCAGCGCCCCCTTTTTGCCAGAGGCGAAAAGATAGGCGCATGTGTGCTGTGCGATGTCAGTGCACGTTAAAGAATCCCAGCCGATCGAAATTTCTGAAGGCTCCTGCTATGGCGTCTCTCATAGCCGAAGTCGATTTTGGACGTTTTCATAGCCTGAGCCGATTGAGGACGTTAAACCCCGAAACCAAACCGAACATGTCGAACCGCTTGCCCAACCTCGTCGCGGATATCGCTTGCGATGGTGATGGGGGCCGGTTGAAATTAGCCGAACAGCTATCGGTGTTCGTCGCGAACATTCGAGCGGAAAATCTCCCGCAGCACATATGCGTCGCTGTTATGCGACAATATTTCGACAAAAACGCAGACCGTGTGCATGGCATGATCATGAAGTGAGGTTCATTCTTGTAGGACATTTTGTATAGTGGTAGACGTCGAAATATTGTGCTAGAGTTGTTAGAGGACTGCGGACTAAGCTGTAGCTAGAGAAAATGCTTTAAGTGGCGCCACTTTTTGTCCTCATACATTTAAGGATCCCCGCGCTTGAAGATGAGCTTCATGTCTTTTACATAAGCAATGACATTTTAGTTAGGTATCTGAATTGAGGATTAAGGAGTGTGTCGGGTCTATTTGCGGCGACCTCACCTGCCACAAGATTCCGCAAGACGATGTTTGAACTCGCTTCAGGAATTGAAGCGCTCTTCACTGTTCTCGAACCACTTCCGAGCACTGTCTTCAAATCTGAAGTACACCTTTCGGAGCCGAGCGGCGTCTTCCCAGAGGTTTCACGCGGCAAACCTATTGTAATGCTGCAACCAGTCGCCACCCTCTTCGAACTTACCCTCGTGAAAATATTTGAGATGCGCAGTTTTGAAGCGTCACTTCGGCTTGGGTGGCGGCAGGCACTTGAACGACGCCGGGTCTCGCAGTTGAAAGATCCGGTGTGCACAATTCACGTGCCAGGCCTCGTTGCCTCCGGCTGGTGCGGTTAACAGGCGTGTCCACGAATAGTTAACTGCTACTCCGGCTAAGCGAGGCATACGGGACATCATACCGCACCTCTCCAGATGTGTCACGACGATGGTGATCAGCAGTGAGCTGACACGACACTAGAGCAGGTAAGAATGCGATTATGATGATGATGATGATGACCTCAGACAAAATGGCACATACCCACGGCGGGGGATTGGCCAGGGTGCATTGTAGATTGTAAATATATATGGTCAAGGACTGGGGTATTCAGATGAATATGGGTGTTTAGCTAGTTTGGAAAAAATAAAAAGGAAATAAAAAGTAATGAATTCATACCTAGCATAGGAATCTACCTGTTGAAATTATGTAATCATAAATAGAATCGCACACTGGTTTTAAGGCATATTCTTTGACGCTTGCCACGAAGGATAGAACAGGAGTGGTTAGTGGAAGGCCTAATCTCGAAAGGGGAGTTGCTAAGTAAATTTGGCGGAGAGATGCGAACCGCAAGAAGAAGAGGAAAAAAAATTATTTATGGATTCAATTTCTTTGCAAGACTCACAAAGGTTAAAAGTGGATAGGCCCGAACGACATAAATACAGATTTAGTTTCGGTAATCTGCAGCGCAAGAAAGTCATAGACAATTCACATGTCCTTAAAACACACATGCGGTCACTGGAAGGTCATCTGAGTTGTTGGTAATCTGGTGCAGAAAGGAGAGGCTCGTGCATAAAGTGATGGAGATGTTGGAAATTATGAAATCGTGCTGAAGGTAAGTACACGATATTAGGTACGCATGGAACAAGAGGTCCACAAGAGCGGATTTTACTTTAAAAGTTTGCCTTTTCATTATATGTAATACCACAGTGGCCAGTGACCCAGTGAAAACACAAATCTGTAATGTGAGGAGGAAGAAAAAATAAAGGAAACGGCAACGCAGAGTGTCCCTCGATTTTTGAGCGATGACAGCATGGAGAGGCTGTCAGAAAGAAAAATAACAATTGAAATATTGCTGGGGATCTTAGTCAAGGCCAACTCAATGGCCTGAAACTCAGCAGCAAAAATTGGCGTATAGTCTGGGACCCGAAATGAATAACTCCAGTCAAAGGCCTGGGAGTATATGCCAATAGCTGCTTTTTCATCTTGCTGAAAGGCATCTGTAAAAGGAAAATATGGCTTGGAAAATTGTTTAAATAGTCCTCTATAAGGGCATTTAATACATTGGCACACAAATGCTTAGAATTCCCTGGGAGGGTGTCATCAAATGAGATTATAGTATCAGGCCGCCGGTGGTTAACTTGTACTGAAGAGGTTATTGATACGGAAAGTTTCGACAGCAGGGAATTAGTAAACATAACCTGAAGGAGCTTATGTCTAGTTCAAATATTATCAAAGAAGGATGATGAGATCGAAGTAAATATGTGGTTAGCCAATCCAGGGACAAACTCTAAAGACCTTAAATATGTTGAGAAGCTGAAAATGCGAATTTAGATTAGGTATCCGAGCTTCCAAGTATAGCAAAGCATTGGCCACTTATTTGGGCAGAACAAAACAAAGGCGCAGAGCTCGTTGTTCCAAAACCAACAGGAGTTCAAGCTTGTACCTTGGGCCCCCAGAAAAGAGAATGGAGTCGAATTCAAGTATTGGCCGTACGTAGGTCTTATAAAGCAAGAGCAGAGTGCCCCGATGCATACGATATTTCTTTTTGCTGATTCTTATCAGCCGGCCAAGGGCATGTTCACCTTTAAGCACAAGACTTCTAATTTGAGACCTCCAATCTAACTGTGGGTCGTATAATATACCCAAATATTTATTAGAATCAACCTGCGGGGTTAGGATAGAATGATGAAGACAATGAAATGTTAATGGCGGTTGTCTGTGGGAGTACTAGGACGGCACATGTGTTGACATTTAAAGTTAGTCTACACGAGGCCACAGTTTATAGCACCCGGCAACTTCAACGTCGTTTTCTGCCGAGCATATCCTTGCCTTATGAACAATTAAACAACAAAAACTCGGGAAAGCTCAAAAGACTGCTTTCTCCTATCTGGTACTAATCAGTAAAAATAAATAGTTTAGCAATTCTGCACCTGAAATCTAATAGTGTAACCATTAATAACCGAATTGATTCAAAAATGGACAAAAGCAGCCAGGTGCCCTCATAGAATTGGAGTCCACTGCGTACTCAAATCGCAAGAGGTGCTCTACATAGTGATTTAATATGTGGCTCTTGACTATTTTACATATTTGCAATGGTTGTTTTTCACTGATCCATACCACGGGTATAAGAAAAGCAAAAAGACCCCTTATTCACTAAGCTTCAGTACCTGTTGACTTCCTTAAAAGTAGCTTTGTTATTCGCTTGTACGTTCCTTATCCATGTTTGCTTAATAGGTTATCGATGACCTCAATTCTTGCAGTTTCAATGGCATGCAAGGCACAAGGCGATTCTGACGCAGTTGTTCGTCTAACCATTCAGTCATATCTAGTATGACGCTCGCGGTTAACAGTACGTTGGTATATTTTCGCTAAGGTCAAGGGGCGCTGGTGGATCCATGTGTTTATTTTACAGACACACACATATATTCAGATGGCTAAACAGCCGCCTTGGTTCGTCGCTCACTATTTTCTTATGAACTACATTAAAGGCCAAATTTTATTACAATACGAATGCCCCATCAATGAACGCCATAAACAAGACAACATCAATACGCTTCCTTCTGTTCCACTGGCTGCTGGTATTCCTCGTACGTCATCTCTTAGAAGTCCTGAATTTCCTAGTTTCGTTTTCTTCATCTGGTTGTCCAAGAGAACGGTCCTTCATATAATGCTTTTTCAACGTTAGGAAATATTCTTCCAAATATTTTCAGTCATAAACTTCAAAAACAAAGAACAAGCAAAGAAAGCAAAGAAAGAAAAAGCAAAAAAAAAAGAACAAGAATATTGTGACATTCTTGTTCTTTTTTCCGAGTTCCGAATTGCCAGAGGTGCATGTCTAA
This sequence comes from Amblyomma maculatum, assembly GCA_023969395.1. Taxonomy (NCBI): domain Eukaryota; kingdom Metazoa; phylum Arthropoda; class Arachnida; order Ixodida; family Ixodidae; genus Amblyomma; species Amblyomma maculatum. Next base: position 55,897 of record JAJIZL010031795.1, on the reverse strand, counting down.
ATGAAGGTTGTTTCAGCAGACTTGTTATGAGGGGCAGCGAGCTTTCGACCTAAGGTTACGTATACGAGCGGTTAGTGAATAAAATATTATTCGAAGTCATAGCGGGAGTGCATTACATTCACATTATAAAGGACAGAGGGTGAATAAAGGCTCTCTGGCCAGAATTAACGACGGAAAAACACATATATGACACTGAGTGAGAAATGAATTTGTGGAGATGAATCACAGACACACTCATTGTCGGGTCTTCACAAATATATTTGATAGGACCCGCTGAGCCAGGCGAGACCGGGACATCAAACCACCGGCATTCAGTCCTGCAGCCACGAAGAACAATCTGCGCGTGCTTAACAGGCGTTCTGAGGCTGTCGTCTTCGTGGCCGGACTTGCGATGGCATATGCATATGGCATATGCTACAAGTCTTGGATATTTATACTTTTCATCCAGGAGCAACTTTATAAAGAGGTGCCAATGCGATATCCGTGTGAACTTGTGGTCAACAGAAGACATGGCCTTGAGAAAATTGGGTTTGCCCCGAATACTCCCCCTACTTTAATGCAAGTGCTCTAGATGAAAACAATTGATAGCTTGACCTTTGACGACTAGATATATCATATAGCGCGTGATTTCTTATGCTACCGGAGCGCAGACATTGGTTATAAAGTGGTCTGCGCTATATAAACAACACATTGTAAACACGATTGTTCTTAAAGTGTCGCAGACATACGCCCCAGCTTTTCACAAGATCTGCCTGCGAGTACAACTTATGATGTGGCAAAGGTCAAACTAATCCATCTACCGATAGGGGATGAATCATCCAAGCAAGTCAAGCAAAAATAATAGCAATAATAAAATTTGTTTTCTCTTGTCTTCTTTTGCAAGTGAGCTAGGAAGTGTGAGTACATGCGTTTTAAGGTTCTTGTAGAGGGCCGGAAAACAATTAACTGTAAATACACAGAAGAAGCGCGAAACACCTAAAACAAAACAGTGCGATGAACATCTTCTAAGTCTAGTGCTCTTACTCTGTAGAAGGGAATGTGTTTTGAAACAAAAGAAAAATTTTCAAAAACTGCCACATGAGTATGAAACAAATAAATTACCTTTATTTCGCAAATTTGCAAGCCAGAAAAGGTGGCCGCAGAAAACGCTGCGTCTCAACAGCCTGACGGGCTCCAGCTGCACCCAACAGCAGCCCAAACACATCACATATGCCCCCTTGAAGACCAAAGTAATAAGCGTTTAATGCGTTCGGTATGGATATGACAGCTCCACCCACTTTCACGCAGGTTATCAGTAAAAATCTGCTATACAGAATTTTTTTAAAAACGGTAAACTGAATCTTTTATTTGGTTATGCACTTCTGTGAAATTCGAATTTAATTTCATTTGCAAACAACATGTGAATGCTGAAACAAAGAAGAATAACGATGCACGTTATTTTTTTTTTTTTTTACTAATCAGATCTTTGATATTTGATTTCATATTTGAAGTAATTTTTGCCATATTTGCATTCCATTCGTATTTGAGATTTTTCAATATTTGCATTTGCATAGTCCTGACGTCCCAAAGCCTAATAGACAGATATCTTCTAACTACCATCTAAAACTGCTCAGAACAGCGCACAAGCATCTCAGACATTAAAAAAACAGCTTTGGACCTTTTTGCCTATGTTTTATGTGTTTAACATTATAACTACTACAATCTATATTATTATTACGGTCGTTTATACTTGGTTCCTTGCGCTCTTATACTGCAATTGTGGGCTTACGTATCTATTGAAGAATATTTGTGTTTATATTACCGCGTTTTTTTTTATTTATTACTTCTCAAAGGGTCTGGGTTTAGGCAATATGTAAGTACATAAGCGAATAAGATGAAGCTGCATGCCATGTTTAGGAAAGTATCAATTGTGTTAGCACATTTGCATTGCAATGCTCTGCTTAATGGTGGCACTAGGTTCACGTTTCTTATTGCGCACAATTTTAATTGCCCACGCGTTGCTTGTACATTTTGATGGCATAAATGGGTGTTACTGCGTTAATTGGCTCTCAAAAATTCGGATATATAACAATTTTGAACTCAGCAAGCAATCACTGATAAAGGGCTATTCCCCTTCATGCAAAGTAAATAGCGTGTAACAGTTTCGAAACATCATACTAAAACTCTCTTTCGCGGCAAACTAACGTAATTTTCTTCCACGTTACAGCTACACTAAAGCTCTCTGCTATATAGGTAAGCGCAGTTTGTCGGAGCGGGCTTTGATACTAACACGGCGCTAAATTTGTTAGTTGCTTTGGATTGCAGGTAAATGACTTGAATAGCCTTCGATCTTCACCGTGTTTGGTCGCCTCAGCCAAGTCAGCGATATTAAAAGGCGAAGGAAAACGGTTGGTCTTTAAACCATAATTGCAACCCACGCTCCAGAATACGCTGAAGTTACTCAGTGCGCGTCGCGTTTGATATTTAAAGCGAAAGATTTCAGTAGCTCATCCGTAGCATGCGTCCGACGGCATAGATCCAAAGCCAATCCAACGAAATTCACATAACATGCTGATGCCAGAACCCACCGGATTGCAGAATGCAAGCCCGCTTAAATACAATAATCCCCATCATAACAATAAAATACAGGAAGGCACACACAAGCATCGAGATGCAGTAGCAAACTAGGCGGCTCTTTGAGGGAAGCATACACTCTCATCACCAAAGCGCACTGTTCTTGGAATAAAGACTTTGATGATCGCGGTGGTTCAGTATGACGCTCCATCATTCGGCTTTTCATTGAAGTAAATCGTAAACAAATAAAATAAAATAAGCATAAATTAACACAAATACATAAGGCACATCAAAGTTCTTCCGAAATGACAAAAAATAGTACTATATGGCGTCATTTCAATGTCATGTTTAGAGTCCGCTGCATTATGTCTAAGAAAACCACATCATCACGGCACTTAGTAAAGCAGCGGTCAGGGGTCCACGGTGTGTAACACAAGCGGTTATTCACCGGCCATGACACAAACATCTTCTTGGCTTGAAGCTATGCCTTAAGAGGGAGCGTGATGTGGGAAGTTTGACAGTAAATGTTTTTGCAACACACTGAATGCACAAGCTTTTAACATTCTTTAAAACGCTAGTGCTAAGATGTTCTTGGCAAAATTGTCAATGCAAAAATATGCGGAACAAAGGCTCAGTAAGAGCCTCGGTCATCTGCCTCCTGGAGAGACTCTACAGGTAATCTAAAGAAAAGCGCTCATTGAGGAAATTGAAGGTGTCTCCAAACTCATTTCGGAATCCCCACAGAGTCCCGCATGCGCCTGTCCGTCGGTGCTAATAAGTAAATTAAGGGAGAACTAAGACGCCTGATAAGCACATATACTAAAATAAAATGGCTTGCCAATTTGAAATAGAAAACACACGAAACTAGCTGTTGTTCGAACAAATGAACAAGACCTAATCCGCCAAACTCTATTGGAAGAAAAGCTTATCATGAAGCATGAGTTCCCACTGACACCCCCTAACGAAGGTTGCGAATAGGCTGTGTATTATCAGTATCATCTTTCTTGCACGATATAGAACTTGCATATAAGCCTCTCGAGTGGATACCGAAAATATTGTATGCCCGCAAAAATGGCTCCAGAGCAGCTTCCGTATCCGCGTCAGAAGACAGATCGGTTTCATGGATGGCTGTCACACTGATACTCCATTTCTTTACAACATGACGAAACTGATTTTGCCTACGACAATTGCGCGAACTCATTTTAATTCTCTTTATCTGGATCTCCTGCGGCCTCTATAGCAACGGAGGCGAGACAATGACAGCTGCACTCTCGTCTCCAGGGAGGAGCGTGGCTGGCCGCAGCCGGGCGTCTAACACAAACACACGCCATCTGCCGGCACCTCTGAAGACCAAGCGACGCAATGAGCGCGCTATCACCTCCGGGTAGAGCTAGTGACCTCGAAACCAGCACATAGTAAGTTGTTTTCCTTCCCTGTTATTGGTAGGATACCGTCAAATAAACACTACAGTATAACTAACCCCAAACTCCAAAGACGCCTCTTGAGGGGTCTTAAGTGCCTCCTGGAGCTTTTATTGCAAGCAGTTCAAAACTTATCAACGTCTCTCCGAAATGGACGACGATTCTTTGCTCAACGTTCGCTCTCAATAAGCGATTTTCTCAAATATAAAGGAAACATCATTTTCTCGGGCATTCTGCACCACGAAACACCCTAGTTAGTTCCTCCATCTTCAGGTGCCATTCACGACCCCCTCGTTGTGTCGTCCCAAAATATTCTTGACCTCTCCTATCGTCTTTGCTATGTAATTACTACGCGAACACTCCTTTTCTATAATAACCATAAAGGTTGTGACACCGTCTACGTCATGCTTACTGATTCGCTTTGTGGGTGCAAATTTTCATAGTTACCCCACATGGTGCTAGGCGAACAAGTGGTACAAAAATGTCAAAATGATGTATACAAGCTTTCATCAAGCAGTGCTTCGTGTCCTCCGGGTGCAAATGTGAAAAGGAAATATGTTTATGGAAAGTTAGATCTAGGACCGTCGAGAAATTTTACAAAACGTTGAGAAATGTTCTTATTCGTCTAGCGCAAACGTCACAATAAAAGCAAACACTGTGTAAAATTTTGTTTCTAGCATTTTGCCTAGAGAAGCTGAGCAAATGGAAGGGGTGAAATCGAAAGACGTGCAATTAAAACGTTTTATAATTTTTTACATCAGGTTGATATTTCTCATACCGTATTGAAATTAGGACTGTTGAATATTACACCACCATCATTTCTGAAAGCCCTTCTGATAAGGATTTAAAAATCTTTAATAAATATTTTTCCGTGGTAGGGCGCCATAAATGTTTCGTTATCTCTGAGCAGAAGTGCAATGCTCAACTTCGACCGCAACTTGTGCATGATAAAGGACGAGGCTACGGAATTGTAACACACTCGCCTATTTGCTATTCTTCCGGGACCGGGTTTGGATGATTCAGGCTGCAACACACGGCAATAAAGGTCTAGGAGTTCCAGTATCTCTGAATTCACACAACGAGAAGTCAAGGTTTAGCGGTAAAATTATTTTCATGAAAAGCGAGGAGTGAAAATGAAATCTCGCATCACTGCGTGATTGTAACAAAGAAAAATCTGACAAAGGGTTATCTCAGAGTACCTTAAGCACGAACTGAATGGGTACCTAATTCATTCGGGTGTTTTACTTTCAGAGTCTTCACAGTTTTGGGTATAGGATAATTTTATTATGTTCAAAAAGTATTAGAGAACTTTTTACCCACAAAATATTTTCAGAACCGGAAGGAAGAGAGAAGAGTTATTTGCGCACAAGAGTTTCAAACTTTGTTTCCGTGGTGTGATACTTCTGGCACAAAGTATGGTTGTTAGTTCATTTGTAAGATCAAACGAGGCTGTTTGTTTTTAAGACGTTTCGAGTAGAGTTAAACAATGGTGTCGACTGTTTTTTTGTTTATAGAATGATTTTCAGTAGTACGTTCGTATCAAAACATCTGCAAACAATGCAGCGAGGTGGTTTCAAAGAATAATTTTAAAAGTCGAACAGAAGATGGGTGCGAAATTCATGGAGTAAATTATTAGTTTTTATAAATGATAGTACTTTTGTACTGTCGCAAGCAATATTCGTCTGAAGGACAATGCGCATTACAATGACCACCAAGCATGAAAATGTGTGAGCACTAAGAGAATATCGCGCTGAAAACCTCAGATCCATTAGGTCAAATGAATTCCTAGAGATAGACATCGGCTTTGAGATTGCTAGAGTTAATTCAAAGGTTAGACTAGTGTTTGCACTAACCTTGAATTGTAGGTATGTGATTCGTTTATTTTGCACGATTTGAGAGCGGCTAACTCGTTTATACATTATTCTTCCAATTCTGTAAATAACACGAGATCTATTTATTTCTAACAATGTTTTTCAACTACCACATATTTTTCCTTTTTGTATTTATCCACGTCGTGTTCTGTTTCAGTTCAAGGTTTGTTTGTTGGAGGTTTAGCGTAGTGCTCGCTTCCGCGTAAGCAATGCCCTCCGGTATTTAAAACAGTAATAAAAGGAAAGAAATGATTGCGAAGGCGTGCGGTTGAAAACCTTATATGGGTCGCATTGATTTCTCATTGTATAAATCATGAACTATGTTCCATTTTTTCCTTGTCGTAAGCGTTATTACGTTTTTAGACACTTTCTAAGGCAAGGACGGACGAGAAGAAAATGCGCAGATTCCTTGCGAGTTTGTGGCCCAGCTTAATTCGCAGTTAAAACAGTCGACCTACCCTGTGTACAATACAGCGTTTGTCGATTTGGCGGGTGTCACATGTTAGTAGCAAGACACAGAGGTAACCGCAGTTACTAAGAACAGCTGTGGTCAGTTTACATTGTAGTAATATTAGCAGTGAAATATCTATTAAGAAGCTGCTGGGACACATTGGAACACATTCTAAGTCTTTATCCTTCGGAGTGTGGTCGACAGGTAAGAAAACGATATATATCCCAGGCAGCCAAGGAAAGGCCCAAGATTTGGAGAGATGGCAAAATATTGGCAAAGTCAGGCCCTAAAGTGGAAGTGTGCTTCCACTGGCTTCCAAATACCCGCATTGCCACTCTCTGGCACTTCCAATTATGTATTCTTTTGTATTCCCCATATTGGCAGTGCCCCTCCATTACACGTCCCTGTTTCTCCGCTGTTACGTCCATATTGACATCGTCACTGCGTTACACCTCCAATTATGGCTCTGGTCGTTCCCTATTCTCAATCCTTCAACATTTTCTTTTCGTCACAGAGTAATCCTAAAAAGAGGTACCTATGTTATATCAACGTGAAACTTGGGTACCGCAATAGATTGATTTTAAGAAATTGGGCCAAACTGGATAAGACATTTCCCTGCTTTCATGCGAATGCTCTAGATGAAACAATTTTCCTTTCATCTTTTCCTATAACGACTCAATGATATCACTCGGCGCATGTGTACTTGACCACCAGAGTGCAGACATTGTTCACAAAGCATTGTTTGTAAACAAGATTGTTTACATAACGAGTCGCAGACGTAGGCCACGCCTCTTCACAAAACTTGTAGCAAATAGAAAAGTACACATAAGCGGAGCTGAAACTAGCTTTTCTCCAAGATTCTTTCTGATTTAGAACATCCATAAAGCATCAACTTTAACCTGTCAGCCTGTCAAGAACATCTGCGAAATGTACACTTGTTATTTGTCATAGATCGTGCTCAACAAAATTCTTTCTTCTAGCACACTTCCTTGTCAAAGAAAAGAAGATGTATGCTCCAGAGTCTTACAGTTTTCTCGCAGCCATAACACTCGGTGTCTAATTTGTGCTGTGATATCATCAGGACCTGTTTTCAATGGCACTCCTCGGTTTAAAGAAAAATCTTCAAAATTGAACTTAATATTCAAAAGCATTACTTGTTATTCCCGCCACTCATTATGACCTGGAGAGTCTTGGTTTGCCCTTTATTTAAAAGTTTGCCAATTTTCTGATTTTACACGGTAACTTTGCGCATATTAGACCCCAAGCTTTGCTGCTCGCGGTACAATGGACTTCGTTAGCCGCTGCTCAAGCGAGATTAGGAATCCATGCAAGATCATCGTGGGACTGTTGTTTCGCCATGTTTAGCCCTACGTCTGGTTTGGTATGACCGCAGACTTCACGTGAGAACTTCCCACTTGTGGTTCGGATCTTGACTGTTGATTTTGGAGTTATTGGTTGCGCCGCATATGACGTCACTATCTCATGTTCTCTGCTACAAGCTGGAGCTCGCAGCACGCTGGCTGTCGCACCTCTCGTATCCGTAAATAAACATAGCCTTGGAGAATTGCCTCGGTCGCTCTCTTGTACAAACAGATGAAAACGTCAGGCTGCGTCGAACATCTGACTTTTAAAGCCCGTCGAGAAGCAGCTTTGACCAGGCAGAGAATGTAATGGGGCTGATTTTAGAGTAATCACTTGTTTAATTAGGTACAACAAGTGCTTTAATTTTCACCATTTACCTTCTTGTGGCCGGGTTTCTCAGAACAACGTTCTCCTCAAAAAAGCAGCTGCAGAAATTATGGTTAAAATAATTCGAATGCGTCTTGATGACCCAGTGTGCGCTATGCAATTCCCAAAGCTGAGCAACATCGAGAAACCCTCTAACTTCTAAAACAGTCAGCGTGGTAATTCGTGAGCTGGTAAAAGTTATACTAGTCCATTAATCTACAGGGACATAAAGCATCCAACGAACGTAAGCTAAAAATAATGAAAGTTATAGTAAAAGCTTTCCTCCTTGGGGTTGCTGTGGTATTGCAGATGAGCTATCAATTGTAAATATGTTTCGAGGCTATTGTGGAGGCTCAGGAACTAAAATCTTCTACTGCGCCGAAGCCCAAAGCACACCTGCAAAAAATCGCGCGATGAGCACCTTATTAGTTACGTTTTCTTATCATACGGAATGGAAAGTGCTTTAGAGGTAGCCGGTTTCGCAAGTGATAAAAACGAGTATATTAGGAATAGGGTATCAAGCTATTAGGAGGTGTTTATAAAACTACTCTGTTGAACGAAAATATAGACTTCATTGTTTGCGTTGTCCGCCCAGTTTACCTGATAATAGATTTCTTGTGAATGGAACATGCACGACCTCTCGTATGTCGGTACTTTCTATTCCTCTGCATTGTCCGACCCCAAAAAAATACTTTTCTTGCTATTAATCGCCATCAATGTTTGCTGATGACTACGCAATGGTACGAAAGGCTGCCAACGCATGTACCCCCTTTTAGCCAAAAAATAGAAAAGGGAAGAAAAGTGCAGAGAAAGACATAAAAGGGTTATAATGATGGCTTGACCGATAACTCTGCGCCCGTGCGCTAGGACGGTCTTCTGCCCTTGTGACGACAACTGGCGTTTCGTTTTCAAACAGTCATTCGAGTGGGTAAAATTTCAGATAGCTTATAGATATAAATATTCCTCTCAAAGAGAGTCATATATGGATTAGCGCGAATAGCGAATAATTGCGGTTCCGCAAGGTTAATCTAAAAGAAGGAAAAGTAAGGAGTTCTATTCTCAGTAAATTTAGCCACGAAAGTGGCGGCTAGATAGATGAATGCAACGCAGGTGTCGCTCATAATACTAATGTCGGGTAGTGAAGCTGTTAAACGCCGTCCCAGAATTTCTTTAGGCGCTGTTGCGGCATACAATAGAGAAAAGTTTTGTTCTTTGCAGTGCTCATTTGTGCTCGAAGTACGGCGTGCCGCTGTAGGCTGATTAGTATACATTCGCTGCGGCGAATGCATGCAGCATTTCCACTTGGCCTCTCACGCCTATCATTCCGCCGTTTACGCGCGGTACCTATAGCTTGATTTTACTGCAGGAATTGCTGCCCTCCTGACTAGACTTTTGCTGCTACCGTAAGGTGACACGATCATTGCTTTCCGTTATATTCCCAACCTCCACCGACACTTTCCGACGTGTTAATAATATTTTATTGCTTTTCCGTTCACAGCTTTCCTACTAATCGAGTTTGGTCGAACTTTTTCTTTAATTAGCTTCCACATTTTTGCTTCACACAGGACACTATTAATGTCACTCAGGTAGTAACTAATATGTATGTAGTATTTAGAGAAGCCGCCAAATGAAGGCATGCAGCGTCGTTATTGTCCTTCTACAGATTGCCCTGCTTAGATATGCTTAAAGCCACTGTGTGTTCCGCTCGCGTAGTTTTGTTCCTTGTTAGGCCCAGCTAGCAGCACGAGCAGAAAACGTGGGCGTGTGCCGAAGGACGGTCGCCGATCTGCGCCAGCGCCTGCTTTTGTTCATTGTCATTCTACCCCTAGGTTTAAATGATCATCAGACGGACAAACCCCGAGAGTCCCCAAAGAGGTTAACAAGTTGTATATTTTGTGGTGGGTATTCTGATGGCCTCGAAGTGTTTTTGCCCTGCCACGCGCCGTGCCACCTTTTCGCCGCCATCGGCGCCACATCAACGGCGTCCGGCTCTCTTGGGATTAGCCGGATGCTGGGCTCCTTCAGCTGTGAACTACAGGGAACGGTCATAACCATACTGTAATTGCATCACCACCTTCAATATAGTGGCAAGCCGAATCCGGGATCGCAAATGCATGGAGGAAAAAGGATGAGAACCAAAGCGGACAGGAAGAGACACCTATATGGAGAGAAAGAATATGACTTGCGACTTTATTTGCTTGCTTTTTTTTACTATGCTCAATCCTAGGAGCAACTGAGGACACTGTTTGGCCTTTTGAAAGCTGGGATGGTGCTAACAGAATTCTCACCCGAACTTCCTATTCTTAAAGGTGTTAAAATATTCTAGAGGGCACTTTGGACCACTAAGATAAAGCGAAAGCCGCTATTGCATGGTGGTGCGAAACTCTCTTTTACGTACGGAATCACTTTCTTTCGTTTTTCATTCCCACCTCCCTCCTTTTTCTTGCAGCTCGATTAAGGTGTCCGCGCAGAATTGCGACAGATACCAGGCCTTATATTTCCTGTACACCAATTAGAAACGCCGCTCATGACTGCTGTACTGCCTCTGCTTTTCTAGGTGGTATGATGCGGCGTGTGAGGAAGCGCCAAATGAAAATCGCAGCACGGACGCTGGATCGGACGCCAGGTGGAGTCAGATTCGCATATGCGTGAACCGCTTGTTGTTGTTGTTATGAACTTCATTGTTCCACCGATGTAGGAGGCCCCCTACTCCCCGCCCCCGGCACGCAGGCCTATGGGACGGAGGTCGGGGCCTCCGCGACTAAAGACAGGCGAAGCGACAGTGTTTCTTCGCGGCTTCAGCCGCCAGGCGGATAGCTTGCTGCTGGTTGGCGGGGGACTCGCTCCTCAGTAGCAGTTCCCGGGCTTCTCTAATATTTATGTTTTCCTTGGCGCCAGAGGAATCAAGGCATTGCCAGATTATGTGATCCAGAGTACCCCTTTCTCCGCAGGTTTCGCATTTATCGTCCGCCTTTTCCTCCACTTGCGTGTGGAAAAGCCAGACGGGACTTGGGAAAGCCCCGCCGGGGTGGTGCAGTGGTAAGATGCCCGACTACTGTGCCGGAGTTCCCGGGTTCGAACCCGACCACGGCGGCTGCGTTTCGATGGAGGCGAAACGAAGTGGTTTCCGTGTGCTGTGCGATGTCAGCGCACGTTAAAGATCCCCAGGTGGTCGAAATTACTCCGTAGCCCTCCACTACGGCTCCCCTTTCTTTCTATCCACTTTCACTCCCACCTTCATCCCTTCCCTTACGGCGCGGTTCAGGTGTCCACAGAGCAAGTGTGACAGATACTGCACCTTTCCCTTCCTATGAACCAACAAACCAACAAACTTGGGAAATTCCCAGCTTGCAGGCGCCGCCAAGCGACGGCCTCCTGGTTAGTTAGCGTTCGGTCCGGTGGCGGCAAGGACCTTCTGCTAAGTCTGTAGTGTTCTAAAATTTCCTTATAAGTTTGCAGCCTCTCGTCCATCCCATCGCAATCAGGCGACTCTACGGCTGCCCGGAAGTAGAGAGCTCGGGCTAGCTCGTGCGCCGCCTCGTTGCCGGGGACGGACTCCTGCGCGGGGTCCAAATAATTCGAATCCTTCTTTCAAGTTTTCCTTTCTCTAAAATTTTGGCTGCCTCCTTCGACACCCTCCCTTTTCCAAAGTTCCAGACAGCTGCTTTGCTGTCACTAATAACTATGCTGGCTTCGTTCCAACGCAAGCGAGCGCTATTGCAACTTCTTCAGCCGTGTCTACATTTCGGCTTCTAACGGACGCGGCGGCGGCGGGTACGCCGCGTCCGTTGACGACCGCAGCCACTGCCGCCCCCGACTTCCCGCTAGCCGCGTACACGTAGGCGACCTCCCCCGGCTTCATTTTCCCCGCTTTCTTTGCGAGAGTCTCGACCCTCTTTTGTCTCGTCTCCTTGTTGTACGTAGGGTGCATGTTTTTAGGTAGTGGGGCACTATTATATATTCGCGACACTTTCGTGGAATGTCCACTTTGAGGCTTCTTCCTCTATCTGACTGCAGTCCCACCCAGCCGAGGATGGTTCTGCCCGTGGTGGCTCTGCTCAATCGTTCTAGTTGCGTTATGCGCACAGCCTCCGCTAGTTCCGTCCAGTTGTTGTGCACCCCCATTTCGAGGAGGCGTTCAGTCGAGGCAGAACTGGGGAAAATGGAAAACTTGAAATTCAGCATGTACGCGGACGACGTCAACCTGTGGGCCAATTAGCGACAGCAAAACTGCCATTCAAAATTTTGGGAAGGGGAGGATATCGCCGGAGGCGGCCAAAATCCTCATCCAAAGAACGATAAATAGGAAAATTAAGTTAATTTGGACACCCGCTCACGCTGCCGTCCCTGGTAACAAGGCGGCTCACGAGTTAACCCGAGCTCTCCATTTCCGGGTAGCCGTCGAGCCCCCCGAACACTGGGCATACGACGAGCGTCTGCAAAATTACGGGGAAATCATCGACCATTATAAATTGGGACGTAGACTGGTACCCCCGCCAGATGTTAGACTAAATAATAGAGAAGCTGTCGCGTGGAGGCGGCTACAAACTAATACGTTCATGAACCCGGTCTGGGCGTTCCACACGTTACCAGGCCTTAGGGACAATGATCTCTGCAAACACTGTGGGGCGAGAGGGACCCTCGACCACATAATTTGGGAGTGCCCAGGGATAGGGCAAAATATTACAAGTAGAGAAGCCTGGGATACCCTGCTGCGAAGCGTGGACCCTGCGATCCAGCACCGCACCGTCCATCTGGCGGAAGAGGCCGCAGCAAGCCAAGGGCTACCTGCCAGCCTCTAATCCGCGGGCGGACGACTCCCCGTTTCCGATGGAATTAAAAGCTGTACAACCAACCAACCCAGGAGAGCGTGAACCGCTCGTTGATGGCATGACGAGTCGTGACGTCATGACCGGATGTGACATGTGACAGCACCATGTTCACCAGGTGATGCCGTCATTATCATCTCTGTCATTTTTATCATCACTATCACTATCACTACCGGCCGCTAACAATCAATATTGATCACTATCTCATTGCAACCGCACTGGCATGACGCTAGACAAGGAAAGCCAAGAACGTGCCCAGCGTGGCTGTCAGGATGATTTACATCTATAGTTGGACATTATGGACGCCGGACACCCCATGAGACATTAGATTTTTTGGCTTAAAAATTGAAGAAAGCGATAGTGGAGACCCTACTAGGACAAGGCGATCTAGGAAACCGCTTCGTTTCAGTCTCATTTGCGCATGGTGCGGCGAAATATTGTGTTGGGAAAAGCGGTTGGGGGGAAAGCGGTCGGCCAGGCCAACCGCGGTTTATCACCCCTTTTTTTCAAAATTTTAAAGTAACTTTGTAAATTATTGTATAAACTACTTCGGTCTTCTACCGCCTGTTTTCATCACCACCGCCCCTCCGGAAGAATTTACAGCATGATTCTCTCGTATCTTCTACGCCGATACCACTTCCAATGGCACCCCCATCAAGAGTTGCTGACTACAGCGTCTCATTTCAGCCCGGGTAGGCGGAAATAAATTCCGTCCATGGCGCCCACACTTCCATTCAGGCAAAATATAAAAGCGCTGATTAGTTGTAAAGAATTAGTACATATTAAACCACCAAAGGCACCACTACCGTCTAATAATTTATGTGACATAGTACATATGCATATTTCAGACCTGAACCCTTAAATGCCCTGAACTTTTTATAATGCTTCCTTCTTAACCTAAATTATTTTCACATCAAAGCTTGGTCTACCTGTGTTGGTTTCATTTAGACATTTTTATTCCACTGCTCTTCTCTTTGCGTATAAGCACATGGTTATGCAAAAAAATACAAAGTAGTTGAAGGAATACGGCTTGAGCATTGTTTGCCTCGTTGAATGATGTCCGATTGTGTTATAAAAGATGAAAATCTGTTAAAATACCCTGCGCGTCATTGTCAGCCCTATGCGGCTAATAGTTTATTAAAGCAATACTTGAAAATAACTGGAGCTGCACAGCATTTTATTTTTGAACACTTCGTGACGAGTGTATTCTCCTGCATTAATCTCTAATCTCTTGATAAACTTCGCAATCAGTTCAATTTGAATATTCGTCGAACTTAAATATCAATATTAGCGCAAAAGAGAGTGACAGAGGAAATATGCAGATCGAGAAATTACCGTGTCGTGAGGCAACTTGAAGACATTATGTAAAAATCTATGCAGCAAAATATCTTCAATATTGGAGAACGATAATGTTTTTAACACATTTTAGGTCATATATAGCTGAGTAGTAAACACAATGTTTCGCTCAAATGTAAGGACAATGTGTGAACGCGTACCGGATCTAATAAATTAAAAATGGTTTGAAAGCTACCAGCTGGGGAGGTGCGATCAACAAACAGCCAATTTCCCGTCATGAAGTCTTGAATCTTCTTTGTTGTTTTTAATATTTATTGTGAAAAAATATCAACATGTTTTTTTTGCAACCTGGTTCGCCCCTGCGCAAGTCAAGAACAGTGTAAGGCAGAGCCCTCTGACGAAGGTGCATTCAGCGGATATAAATAGCGAACATGTGCTACATCGAACAGTCACTCTAGCTCGTCATTACAATCGCCCACGGATGAGGATGTTTCGAGCCCATGAGATGAAGTGCACTGCGATCCTCGTGTGCTTTGCCCTGGCTGTCTTTGCAACTTGTGTGTAAGCATTCTTTCCCAGTTAAGGAGTATAGTTTACCTGCATAGCCAGGGTTGGCGGGAAAGGATGGTACTATATTCAACTGAATTGCTCTGCGAGCGAGTTAGCTCATTATATATAGAATGCTATGGAGGAAGTGCCAGTGTGCCGCGTTTGTTGCAGAGTTACTAACAAAATTGAAAGTTACAAAATAAATAAAAACACGATTAGACCCTTCGGCTACCCAAACGTGTAATCTATAGGTTCCCTAGCACTTCGTAATCCTTTAATAGGAATGCAATCTTTTTTTTAGTGAAAGGGTATGTAGGTAAGCAATGTTTTCACTCTATGGCACAGAAATAAACCATGTGAATTTTATGGCATTATGGATGTTTTACTGCAAAAGAGAAGTTTGTTACTAATATTTTTTACAAAGTATCAGTACAGCAATATTTTCCGAGACAAATGTATCATATAGAATGCGCCCATCTAAGCTTTGCGAATTCGTGAAATTTATTGAACTGCGCATGCCTCTCAGGATAATAATAAATTGCTGTACATAGGCAGCTTAAAGTATCAGCAATGGCCCAACTTTTAAAGGACACCTGTACAATGCTGTCAGCAAGCACAGCTAGAGAATATGAAAAAAAAAACTTTTTACTTTTTACATTTTTTGTTTACCTTTCGCATGATTTCATCATAACCAGACCATAACCCACAGATCGCCTTTCTGAGCGCTAGCATTTGCCGACATTAAATTCGAAAGAGCAAACCAGTGATTTTGATCGCACTTCTAAAACCTTCATGCATTAGCAGAAACTTTAAAACCAACATTTTTCTGAACTTCGCTGCCCTGGACCCCTGCCATCAATATTTTTAGAACAGCCTCTCAATATATTTTATTATTACCTCACATTTTAGAAGTTACTTCCCCAAAAATTGGAGTTGAGACAAAAACATCGAGATGATAGCACAAGATAATCAAGATTCGTTCGCACCATATAGGGTTATTTTCACGCTTCTACATTGTAAAATGGTAATCTGTTCTGGATATTAGAGATATTATCGAAATAAGGCCATTAAGACAACGATTTGTGTTGCCTAATGGTGCCCTGCGCAAAAGAAAGAGTACCGTATATTTGCCTTTAAAATCTCCCAATATAACACAAAATGCATAGCATGCTGAACACCAAGGCGCATGTTAAACCTCCAGCTAGAGAGACTAACTGGGAAACCGTAGCTAAAGAGAGGCAAAAGAGGTCGTCTTTAGCTTTAGCCTCGAAATGAGCTTTAAATGTTGTCTTGATGCTGTTTTTCCAAAGACCTTTCCGCAGGGAGAGGCACCGTCAGGACCCTTTGGAAAATAACAAACAAATATTTCAGGCCTTCGCGAGTGCGAGATATCATAGTGCACCATGATTTCAGTGCTTCGTTGCTTTTCAGCTCTTGCTGCTTTTTTTTTTTTTTTTTTACCTCGTTCTCCTTCTGGGGCTTCAGTTTTTTCTGTCAAGCCTATGATCGCAAAATATTTCATTTTTCGTGAGCAAAAAGAGACGTTTGGTTTGTATTTAGCCATTGTGGTCTGTCGTGTCATCGGCTATGTAGGGCGAGTTTTATTGGAGCCGTTAAAATAAATTTATTTTTTACCTGAAGGTTTCCGCTTGCAATGATCCCAATTTTAAATTTTATTTCAGGAGCGCTGGTGGTCCACCGCCTTCGCATTGTGCACAACAGGTATGCATGCTTTTTCTGTGTGGAGTAAAATTTTAGTTGAGTGCTGACTAAACATAACTTAAAGGTTCACTACAAGAGTCAAAGCTTGGTGTGATGTGTGCACCCATGGAGACGCCCCATCTCCCTCTTGGGTTGTTGACCACCCACCCTGGTTGTTGATTGCTCGTTTCCCCCTTTTTGAGCGCGCATCCGCTTCTTTGTTGTGGTCCCCCCTTTTTTGTGTTCGCGTGGCAGCGAAATGCCCCTACGGTTTTTTTTGTTTTTTTTTTCCGCCCCTCTCATCAATTTTTCCCGCCACTTCCTTCTTCTCTGCCTTGTGTCACTGTCATTGTAAAACCTTTAAGAACTGAGTGCACAGTACAACCATTTTTGAGAAAGGTCTTGCTGCGACCGAAATATCGAAATAAGTATGTTTTAAGTTTTGTTAATGTGACTCTGAATATAATCAGCTGCCTTGAAAACGGTTGATATGCCTAAT
>JAJIZL010031795.1:26378-38599 GCA_023969395.1 Amblyomma maculatum | reverse complement strand
GTGTGTGTGTGTGTGTGTGTGTGTGTGTGTGTGTGTGTGTGTGTGACAGAGCCTTTTTAAAAGGCTGTCAAGCTGTCCCACTAAAGTGTGTATGGATGAATAAAGATGAAGGAAAATTCAAATTTGCCATTGTTATTTTCATCTCGCAGGTTCTATTTTGTATTATATCTAGAAATCTGCAAATTTTCCCAATTCCTTAACCTTCTGGAAATAATTCTCTTTTCTGCGCTGCCACTACAGACAGTATTACCTATTTTGCAATATTTTTTGTATCAGTTATAATATGTTAACGTAAATCATAATTAAAATCAAATATACGACCTGACGATATCTTCGTTAGGTACGTTGTTTTACATTTGACTAACGCGCGTGCGCCAGCCTCGTACGTCTAACCTTGCTCCAGAGCTTTTTTTATATACAATTCTTCGTTGTTACTATTTTGTGTGTTTACATTTTGTAATTGTTTAGCTTCTCGGTACACTGATTCTTATAATATACTTCAAAATATAACGCGGTACATCACTGGATAGTCGTTTCGAATCATTTAAGTGCTTCCTTTGGCATGTATAGAACCTGTTTCACGGGTTCCTCATCTACATAAAAGCAGCCAATGACCATCTAAGTCCGAAACTGTTAACTCTGTCTATCATGGTAAAAGGCACATGGGCTTCGCATTGCAATTGTATAGTTCTGAAGCTTTATGTAATCTTTTTCACGTGATTTGATGTTGCTCTTGAGGAGCTTTCTCACCCGAGACATCGCACGTATGGGCCGGGTACTTATAATTGCGGTGCATTCAAAACATTTTCTGTGTGTGGCGCACCTGCTCTATTTGCCTGCTAACAAACAGATGTCAGTCTTTATACCCGATTTGAAACGTTTCTCATTTGTATTTTTCATGCTATAGCTTTCATTTATTTATCTTGCAACCAGTAAACAGCGGCTTTCTCTTTTTTTCCTTTTTCTTTTCTATTTTAGTGTGAACAGTGGCAGAATGAGAATGATGGCTGCGGGGTAAATTGCAAGTGCAGCTCTAGAGTGTACGACAATGGTCACCGAAGGTGCGAACATAATCCATCCAGCGCTTTAGGAGGCTGACGAACACTTTGAGGATGTATTGGCATTCAATAAAACGCTTATTTTCAATTTTGACTCCTCAATACAACCCTGTTATTTCGCACTTGCCCCTGTGATTTGCGTAACATTGTCTAAACGCTTGTTTCTGCAAAAATCCTTCCCTTAGTCTCTGGCACCAGTTTTGCTCGCACTCTCATTCCCTTCCGCGCAAGAAGTTTTTGTACTCCTGGCTGCAAGTCTGCTATCTTTAAAACGGTCAGTGAGTTGGCCTTTTCCTTCTACTTGCATTTCTCTGATTATTGCCACCAACCAACACAATACTAATTTGCCCCTGCCAACCACCTCCGCACGCCATCCTTTGCCTGAGGATGGATCAACGTTCTTGCGCTTGTTGGTTATTTCCGCTGAGTATTGTCGCGACGAATATTTATCACTTACTTTGAATATAGAGCGCAGTATGCACCGAAATAAATCTAGAAAGATTACAGCCGCTCGCGCGCGTTTTCACATTATTACCTATGGCTCTGAACACTTTTGGCGGCTTTATGTCGACATTTCATCAACTATCAATTGGCTTCTGACCAGTGCGATTTCGCCACATTAGATGAATGGTCGCCGAGTACTACAGCCGAAGAACATTGTGGAGAATGGCGTTTGTAGCCTGTCGAGAATTATAAAAAATAGTTTAGTTACAAGTGAGTGTGTGTGTGGCATCGCGGCGTAGGATTGCAAACTGCGTTAATGATAATCAATATTCCATTACTATCCACATTTAGTTTTACTTTTAGTTATGCCGTCGCCACGTTTCATAGTCTTCACGGACTCAGGTCAACCGAATAAAGAGTACGTGCAAGTGCAAAGCCTGTTATTTCATTCCATGCCTTCGATGTTGTCGATATTGTGTTATAGACACTTCCGTCATATTTCGGACAGCCTTTAAAATCAGACGCTGACTCCAAGGTCCACCGACGGAAAATGGGGAACTATAGGCGTGCACTCGACTCCGGCAGGACGCCTCAGAATCGCGAAATACCTTCTCCACCGTCTGTTCTGGTTGTCATTAGGCAGCACCGACTGCCTCCTATATACAACGGCGCGGCGGGGAATGATGCAGAGGAGTCGCTGAGCCAGCATGGGCGAATGGCAACATTCCCAATTGTGACGACTTTTACACATTTTAGAACATCTTTTTGATTAATGAGGGTGCTCATATGTGGCATGAACGCCACTAGTCTTCACTAACATTGAAGAATTTTAGAACGAATTGCTAAAAGTATTCACTTTCATCGTCAGGACAGAGAGAGAGAGAGAGAGACTGAAATGCTCCTCGAGTCCAAGTCGCAGTTCGCTAATCAATCCGAAGTGAGTAGCGTTGATGAAGTGACATACTATTTCGCCGTGCCGACCCTTATATGAGCTAGGAGAACGTGCAAATTTTAATGGCATACCTTGTAAGAAAGCCGCCAAAATATATGCCCGAAAAGCGTCCCAATTTAACCAGATCATAAAAAAGGGAGACTCCATATAATCGACCTCTTCAATTGTTCTCAGCAAGCCACAACGACAGTATATTTGCAAGCGCAGATACATTCATTACCGCATCCACGAAGTTTTCGCGAACGCCCGTTCCGGTCACTGCCATCGTCTCAGCAGCGCTTGGCAGCTACGCTCGCAGTCATCGTCCGGTCAGAATTGCAGCAGGCGCTTGGTACTCAGACATTGCCTTTTATAGTAGGAAAGAACTACAAGCCACAAAATTTCCTAAAATTATTTTGAAGCCATGCCTTCATGCACCATTGCAGGTTGCGCTCTTCCGTAGATTCCCCAACATAGACAAAATGGAGGCCGTAAAACAGTTGTAATATTATGTTGTAAGCAGGAAAATTTAAAACCTCTCTGTATTCCGAAAGATCATAACAAGCAGCCGAAACAGATGAAATAGAAACTCTTAAATATATTATTGCTCTCCGTGCTGCGTAGTACCTCGCGGAATTAAATACTTTATACCCAGATATAACATCCAAACTTAAAAGTCGTTAACTGTAAACAACATGTAGGAGCTACACATGCCAGAAACGGAGGAAAATTTCAGGAATTTAGCATCACTTTGAAGCTAAAACTGTTAAAGTGCTACAAACTTCAAAATCGTCCACCCCACAGCGTGAAAGTCGAAACACAGTTAATAAAAAGCAATTGTAAAACTTAGAATAGCGATAAAGCTCAAAGCAAATTAAAAAGCGGGATGCTCGTATTTCAGTGCGTAATATATAGTACCAAACAATACCAAATCAAGATTATTAATCTTAAAATTTCCCCGTAATTGACTGTAGTACTACACTACCCTGCCCACGTAAGTACTACCGCTGTAGAATATTGCGGAGAACAGCCTGTGGAGCACCTCGGGGATAATAAAAAATAGTCTAGCTATACAACTGAGAGTGCGTGACATCACGACGGAAGGATTGTGAACCGCGGTAATGGATATAAATATTTCAATAATATTCTCTTCGTCAATCTTTACGGTTTTCGAATTCTAGACACGAAGATTTGGGATAAAATCTGCGCTGCGGCCGGTGCATGCATGTTTGGTCTGGTTTGTGGAGTTTAACGCCCCAAAACGTCTCAGGCTATGAAAGACGTCGTAGTAGAGGACTCCGGAAATTTCGACCACCTGGCGCTCTTTAACGTTCACTGACATTGCACAGAACAGGGACACCACTCACGTTCGCCTCCATTGGAACGCAGCCGCCGAGGCCGGGATTCGATCCCGCTTACTTGGGCACAGTAGTCGAGCGCCGTAACCCCTGCGCCACCCTGCCCCCAAATCCCAACCCCACCCGGGAGGACTGGGAGGCGACCCTGCTCGGATGTTTGACCTACAGACCCAAAAGTCCTTGGTTGAGCGCGCCCGCGGGCAGCGGCCGACGCCACTGGAGCCCCATACTAAGGACCCCACCTAGTCTTTGTGAGGACTGGCCTCTTAAGGGCTGGTCCAGTCATACCTCCCTATGAATGTCTTTCACCACCTACACCCCGGCGAAGAGCTGCATGCATCTCAAAATAACAGCTTGAGGGGCTAGTTGGTGCTGCATAATACCCAGAAATGTGGCATGTGTTCGAGTTTGTTGCGCCAGATTTCTGGGTATTAAGCTGCATGCATGTTCTTGGAGATAAATGGAAAAAAGAAACACGCGCCTTTTGTGCTACGTGAGTGCGCGCTCAGCCTACGGCCATGCTTAAAATAATTTCGAAGATACCCAATACAAATCCGTCATAGCGATAATGAAATGTTCAATAAATAAATGTCTACACTTCCATCTCTTCTGGACTGTTAAAAGTAGCACCTCGCCGAAAATTGCTCTGCAGCTACGCATTCGGTATATTCCTACACCAATTACGCTGCACCGAGCGGCCGAAACCAAGTTAAACCGTGGCACAACATCAAATGGGAAAAGCCTGACTGAGTGTCGCATTCAGGCGTTCCCAAGCTATTCTGTAGATATAACCCCGCGCCCGTAACTACTTGGCGGAGCGTGCGAGGTAGTCCTGGACCGCGCAGAACATCCACGAACCAGACGCTTGGCCTGTTTCTCGCCTACCTTAACAGCCATGGCGAGCCTCCACGCAGAGGTTTACTCTTCGCCCACAACGGCAACAACATCCAAATCAGGCCGGGGACGACAAAAATAGATCAGATCCGCATCTAGATTGCTGTAACTCACTACA
The DNA here is from genome assembly GCA_023969395.1 of Amblyomma maculatum. Taxonomy (NCBI): domain Eukaryota; kingdom Metazoa; phylum Arthropoda; class Arachnida; order Ixodida; family Ixodidae; genus Amblyomma; species Amblyomma maculatum. The sequence goes on along the minus strand of JAJIZL010031795.1, from coordinate 33,796 downwards.
AACTGGCCGTCAAATAAAATCACTGGGATTCGGCCAAGCAACTCGCAAACATTGTCTTCTTTCTCGTCGGCACAGCGCTGCTGTCGTTTGAGAACCACGTTGGGAACCTCTCCACTTGGGGTACATTTGTCGAAGGGATAACTAATCGTACTGGGAACCCCACATCTAAGTGTCTGAAGGCAGAACAGACTTTTTCCCAACAAGCACAGTTGCCTGTAGAGATCTGAACGACTTGAATCAAAAAGCGTGAAATTCTGCGGCATTGTGAATCGACGCATCTCCGTAGAAGGCAAGGCTGGCCATCTATTGAAGGAGATTACGGAATATGTTTACCATTTTCAGATCACGATGAAAACCCTCACTCCTGCATCAGATGCTATCCAGCACTACCGGGCGCTTGAAGGGTTTAGTATGCGACGCATTTCACTGTACCTTAGACTTATTAAATCGTTCCATCTGTTGCCACATTTTACTACATTGTACAGGACGACCTCTACCCGCTAATCCTCCAAGTTGTGAGTGAAAGATTGCGCAGTTCAGACACCGCGGGCTGAACACCCCGGCTCTTGTTACCTCAGGTCATATCAGCTTTGGCTGCAATCTTGGGGAGTCCGACTATGTTATTAGTAGCCAAGAGTGTACACGACAACATAGCGGCACATTGGATATTGTAGTGCATTGCTCTACTGCATATGCATTAAATATACGCGGTTAATTATTGTTATTAATTGGTTCACATGAAGGGAAATCTGTCACCCTTGTTCTTGTGGAGACCAGGACCGCGCCGTAAGGGAAGAGAAGAAGCCCAGTCGGAAACAACTACAGAACATTTTCTGATGTTACGACAGAATTTCTGTGCGGTTTTTGACGGAAAACCTATTGCGACAACAGAACATTCTGTAGTAACATCAGAAATTTCTGTAGGTACAACAGAAAAGTGCTACAGAACTACAGACAACAGAAATATACTACAGAAAAACTACAGAACTACAGAAAAGTACTACAGAACTACAGAAAAATCTGATGGTTACGACAGAACTATAGGATATTTTGTCGTATTTTTGACACAGTTCTGTAGTTTTTTTCGACTGGGAGGTGGGAGTGAAAGCGGAAAGAAAGAAAAAGTACTTTCGAACACAGCTGGAGATCTTTAACGTGCGCTGACATCTCACAGCCCACGGATGCCTCTTCGTTTTGCCTCCATAGAAACGCAGCCGCCGCGGTCGGGGTCGAACCTGGGTACTCTGGCACAATAGTCGGGCGTCTTAAGTGCATTCTGACTACTTGACGCGCTTGCCGAAGCGGAAGCGTAGACGCCTTGGCAGCTTAGCAGATGTACCCGAATTAGGTTGCAAACATCAGCATTCGCCGCAATGCCCGAATATTTATTTCAGAATGAAGTAATTACGCTAACTGGCAGCAGCACCTATGCTCCTGCAATATCGCAAAAGTAGTCACGGAGTGTCACCGCGTCGCACCCGCAATCTTAGTGGAAACTGAAACAAAACACTGGAAGATATGCTCGCCATGTGTGCGGGCACAAAACACAAGACAGTGTACGCATTCCCCTTTACGTCGCTATTGCTCGCGAGCCCGCTACACAGAAAGCAACCAAGGCGACATCGTTACGACATGGCTACGTTCGACGTGATACTGCCGAAAGTTCCTGATTGAGGCACTCTGAAAACCACGCATACGCACAATGTGTAGAGAACAGCGTAACTACACCCGATACTACAATATACACCAACGCCATCCAAATAAAAGCTGGTTTACCATGTGACCGTATGGAGGTCTGCTTTTCACCGCAGACTCGCTGAAAATATTTTGCACTGCTTCTTTCCCATAAAAGCTAATTCGTCGGAAAACTCGACAACGAAAGCGTCTTCATAGACACTCAACGCGTCTAGAAGCTGGATATGTCTTGCGCCTACTGTCATATTATGAGCAATATTGAACTGCGTATGCTTGTAATATTATTATTTTTCCTTCTATAGTTCGTTTATTTTCGCCGCATTCTCTTTGGCCTTTTGACGAGGTAAGTTATGCCATGTAGCTTAATACTGTTTGTCACGCAGACGCTGTTACCGGAATTGGGCTTTATCTCTTAATTAGCAACATGGGATCTGAACAGGCATGTCTGGCCCAGCAAATAATTCTACTACCTTCGAAGACTCTCTTGGTGTGAGTGGGTGGCATAAGGGCTGTGTTCCTCGATATCTTACGAGGTTTATTAAGGCCACGGTGAAAAGCGCCAGTAATCCTGTTCTTCTACAACCATGGCGCAAGTTTCTTGATATCTCCTCCACCGAGTTGTTCAATATTTTGAAGACATAAGAGAGACGTAAAGGTTTTTTTCTAGAAGGTTTTTCCGACATCTCCGACTCTTTGACTACTGTCACTGTAAGGTGACATGATCATCCTTTGTTTATATCCCAACGACCACTTACAAATTCCTGTCTTTTGTAATATATTTTAGCGTGCAGCTCTTAAGAGCCAGTTCGATGGCTGAGTCTCGTCACCATCGGTGCCATGAAAAAAAGTTATCTGATAATATTCCTTTTATTTCTCACCAAGACGCTTTGAAACACATTTAAACGGAAGTAAGACGGTCTGCACGTGAACATATTTTTCGCATAAGTAAACTAAACTGGTGAATGCTTCTCGGATCTTTCCATTGTCAGGTTTTGAAGTCTAGTTGCAAAAACAATGCAAGCTAATAAGCCACGGTAAATAATGCAGCTGTTGTCAAGATATCCTTGAAAGGTGTCACTGTTTTTTCATTTTCCGAATTCCGCAATTCCGAAAACAAAAGCTATTTATGAGCTCTTTTCATCTAAAAGACGCGAACTCAGACCGCGAAAGAATTGTGTCAAAGCTGCAATCCGTCGCTATATATTGTGTGGCCCTGTGACGGTGGTGGTGAAAACGTTTATTAAAAAGAGAGTTACATGGAGGTTGCTCTGGGGTCCGGCTTAGTGACCTTCCCTCACAAACACTAGGGGGAGTCCCTAGCATGCAACCCCAGTGGCTTAAGCAAGCAGTTAATCTAGAAGGCCATCACAGCATTCTGCAGCTGGGCAAGATTGAAGCTTCTGAGATAAAGATAACTGTCTTCATGTGCCTTGTCCTTACTGTCCTTGCCGCTTGTCTGTAAACATGTTTCGTTGTCAATGCAGGCTTATATAATACGTAGGAAAAACGTACTAACCTCTAAAGAACTGACTGGAGAACTGATTGGTTTCAGACATCCCGAAAGCCATCTCACGAGTCGGCATACGAACTGTCACGTTCCAATGCGTTTATTCCATAGTGCGTACTGTATAATGCACTTATTTTTAACATATATCAACTCTTGATCGATACCATCATTTCTAAGAAAGCACACCTTATCTGTTGACTTCTGACCCAGCCAATGGATGTTTTCACTTGTGACTTAACTATACTGGGAAAGGAAGCAATCTATAAAGTGAATCCTATTGTATATATGACCTCATAGATATTCATTACTACGCATTATAGCAATCGGCATTCATTTACCATTTAGCGAATCTTATCCACCCTCTACTTTAGACTGCATTCGAAAGTTGTATCCCTGAAAAACTTTCTTGAGTGCAAGCCTGGCAAAATGAAAAGAACTAAGATCCACAACGGCTATAGTAATAAAACCCAACCTTCATTTATTTCCCACGAACCTATACCCACTCATTCGTAACCGTCGTCTCGCATCTCTTTGTCACTGTCCTGCTTATACAGTGCTCACTCTTCAGTTGTATCCCTTGAGTTTGAAATGTAGCGCTTTTGAAACGAGTGTGCGACCGTACATTCCGGGAGCTCAAACCAGGAGACAGAAATCCAGATCGCCTATACCGCTTCTAGCCAGATGGGCATGAGCAGCCAACCGGGATTGGCTCGTGTCTTTCAGTTAGCCAGTCTAGATACAAATTTCGCGCATGATTATTTACAGGTTTGCTGACTGAAGCATTAAGATGTCGCTGCCCTGTCATGCCCTAAGGTATGATCGCGACGTCTGTACCAGCAGAAGCTGGTAAGGCGTGCGCATAGGAATCCAAAACGATGAGCGAGGACTAGACGCGAGGTTTTTAGCTATCGGTTAATTTGTATTCTCGTCTACCTCCATCCTGTGTATGTTGCCATTTTTATTATTTTATGTCCTATTCACACATTAGGTGGGAGGTATGTGTTGGAACTATGTATTGCCGCTGTCTCATAAAGTTGCCCGGATTAGAATTAAAACTCAAAAATAAATATTTCAGTAATGTTTTCAGTATAGGTAAGGTTGGCTGTTTTCTTTTCTTGTCCACCTCTCCAATGTGCTCGTCAATTTGGCGGGCGATGTGCAGTTCACAGACACACACACTGAGACGAAGGACGACGAACTTGAAGTAACACGACGAACTTTATATAAGAAGAACAGAAAGTACAGAAACCTCAATTACAAAAGAGAAACGACTCCACTTCACAAGTGAGACACTAAGTGTAGTTCCACAAGCTGGCACGCTAACTGCAACATGAGCGCATAGCTCCCTTCACGACTTCTTTTAAGCCGGGGCCTGCCGCTGCCGCTTTTGTAGCTTCGCCGAGCAAAATCCGGTGATCGCCACGCGGGGCGCACTCAAATAACCGCCGTCGAATTCTCTAGAAGCAAAGAAGGAGAGGGAACAGCGTAGCGCTGCCATAGCTATGCTCCCCCGCTCCGGTTTGCTAGAGAAGCCGAGAAATTACTCGAAGCAATGCAGCTTGGCCTCCTCAAGGACCCGAAGTGAGGAGGACCAGGCCCATGCGGTGGGATGCACGCATAATTTAGCCTGCCTTTTCATTCATGTCAACGAGGGCGAGTGGGCACAGTGCAGGTGGCCGGGATTGCGCAATTGGCCGCGCCACAGTCTGGTGGCTACTGTGCCCTTCCATTTCCGCCACTTTCTCCGGCTTGCGCGCCGAGATGTATAAAAAGAGATCATCGCGGCATTGCACGCTCCACCTTAAGAGGATTTCTTCTTTTTTTTTTTTTTTGCACAGCCAAACTATAGCCAAACCGAACACATACAAAGGGCCGCGACTTTCCGTCCACTGGAACGCAATCTGCATGAACAGTTATTTTTACGGACACATCGTGGCATGCAGTACATTCACAGAAAGTCACCATTTTCGCGCCAGAATGTCATCATGCATAGTTCTTGGACACAGTCACTGCACTGAATGCAAAACGTTCATGACAGGTCCCAGTTGTTGCACGTGTTGCACTTCATGATGGTCTTATCCGGTTAATGATCTGGGGTGCACTTTGCTCGTCAGCACACAAGCCCACTCAGTTTGCACAGGCGAGCGGGAACGCTCCGACCCGCCGGCGCAACGCCGCTCAGGTTCAATGGGCGAATTACTTTCGTCTCGACACCCGTTAGTGCTAGGCAGGTTCGTCGCTACGGGCGGGTCGTGTAGGTCTGCACGCTACCGTGCGCTCAGTTTTGAATAGGGAGCTTGTCGCGTCGCGGAGTGTCTCGAGCTTCTGATCAGATGCTGCAAATTCCGCGCCTGTAGCGATATGGACGCTGTTTTCTACAGCAGCTGAAACTTTTTTCTTACAAACAGCATCTGCTTCGGTCCACGCGTCACCTCTGATTTCGATGACCCATCGTTCGCGATCGCTGTCACTGAGTCATCAGCTGTTGCGCCTACTTTATTTGTGCCGCGCCCGGTGCCGCTGTTCTACTCGCATGTGTTGTATTTAACGTCTTAAAATTTATTTGTACACACGCTGCTGCTTTATGCTTTTCGATTGACTTGTCTACAGCTAGTTTAATTTCGATCTCTCGGTGCCGCGCGCTTTCCGGTCCACTGGAGGGAATGCTGACTAGCGATGGGCAAAGCGGCTCACTTTACTGAGCTGCTCACAACCGCTCAGCTCACTGAAGTGAGCCAGCTAATTCCAATGGCTCACCGGCTCACTTAAGTGTGGGTCGCTCAGGAGCGAGCCGTGCTTCTATTGGAAAGAGAGAAAACCTCTCTGCCTCTCTTTCTCGTTCATTGATACGCGCCCGTCGACTTTCCGGACCGTTCCGTTGAAGCCCGGTGGCCGGGCGCGACTTCCGCGCTTATATTAGCGGTGCGACAAAACAACTGCTCTTCCGCCCTTTCTCGTAAGAATCGCAACCACTCTCTCGCTATAGAACTGTACCATCCTCGGCTTCGGCTGTCTTTTCAACCGCGCTTATTAAAGAACGAGTGAGCAGAAGTTTAGTAAAAGTTAGCGGTGGTTCTTTTTGACTTTGGAGAGCCGGTTCCCCCTCTCGTGCAGTGAGCCGTGCCGAACCTTTCTAGAGACCTAGATCTTGCAAAGCATGACGCCTTACGTTGACCGCTGCTGTTCGCATGATGTATCACGGCTCTCACTGATCGCGCATCGTGTGCCGGTGCCACCATTTAAAGGTATCAGTGGAGATACATATAACACGATTTATAGGTAATGCATTCATGTTCCTTTAAAATGTGTTAGGCATTAGTAAAATATGGTGGGGGCGTGAAAGATATAATTGTGGCACCATTCTATCTCCCTTCGGGGTGACTACAAAATCCCATTAATGAGCAACATCCGTTTTTAGATGCGATTCTTTCTCTTTAAGTCCACCATATTTACCGGAGGTGCACCCATTCGCAATGAAAAGATCGATTTTGTTCATTTGTTATCCTATCGTTCCAAAATTATCTGAATAACAATGAGCACCATGCACCACACTGAGAATTATCCCTAATATATACTTGGTGCTACCATTCTCGAAATGATACCCAAAATCTCATGCAGGCTGACTAAATATACATAAAGATAGTGATAGCATAGACAGATATCGATAGTTAATAGATATAGAAAGCATGTTACTGATGCTAGGTCGCTGCTATATTTCCAGAGACAGGGAAAGTATGTATATGCATTATTTTTTAATGCAGTGTGAGCTTTTTAGCAAGCCCGCGTTAGTGATTTTTCTCTTTGCTAAATTTTCCTTTTTTTTTGGCTCATACCCTCCTCAATTTTGGTTTTTCTGATTCCTGTTTCGTATATTCTTATAACCCTTTTGTTCAACGTTGCGTCAGTTTTTCAGAAGGCCCTAGGCTCTTAGCCCACCGGCTTTTCCCGCTGTTTCTTTTCCACGTGGCGACAGGCTTCTTTCCCGGTTTGCGAACTGAAACATATTCAACTTCCCTGTCGTCGCAGCTGCATAAATACTCCGACCGTAATTTGTTCATTGGCTCATTCATTTTGAAGTCTACTTCAAGCCGTATCGCTCGCCATTCATGCTGTGAGGAGTGGTTTTAATTTTTCAAGGCATCTCTTTCCCGTTTAGAGCATACAACGCCCTGCAGTCGGTGCAGTTTGTACATGACCGAACGAGATTTTGTTTTCT
>JAJIZL010031795.1:0-23952 GCA_023969395.1 Amblyomma maculatum | reverse complement strand
CGCGATGTCTGTTTGTGGTGTGTCGCGCTATACTGTGCTTGGTGGCGCATGCACTGATCCATGTACCGGGAGTTGCTCGTTTGAGGGTGCCGGTTGGGCACCTAGTATTAAAGCCTTCTGTTCCCTGGCTCTGGTGCCTGGATACCAGAAGTACATGTAGGTACAATGTGAAAAAGGCGCAAGTCCTAAATGATATGGCAAGAAAAATTTGTGGTGAGCTCGTCAATTACGCAATGAAAGAAATGAACTCTGAATAATGCACACTACGATCAAAATGATGAGATTTTTGTTTTATTGCGAAAGCAATACTACTCTAGGTTTCGAGCCTTCAGCGTAGCGCGGCAGGTAGCCGAGTCTTACCCACGTGACGCTGTGACGTCTCATCCCACGTGACACACGGGCTCGCAGGAGCTGCCAACTTGGGTCTCTCGTTTCACATGGGACGATTATATCAGAATCAGCCTGCTAGGACCCTGGCATTCACATTACCCCTATAGGCCACTAAGGCACGTTCATATGGGTTGGTTAACGCGGGGCTTTATATGTGGGTTGAAAAAGAAGAAAAAAGAACGCTCGTTCACTCGCAGCTAATGCTTTCGCTCAATATTTGGTTCAGCGGCGTTGAACCGTTGTAATTTTTTTGTTTTACTGCAGACCAAATAATATGCCAAATGAACGAAAACATGTCATCATGTATGTGCAGTGAACAAAAAATTTGGGTTGAGGAACGCACAAGTACGAAAACAAAAAATCACCGGTCAAGAAATCTGCTTCAGCATGACTGGGTGGAGGTAATGTTAATTATAAGAAAATGCAATATCGCTAGATAAAACGAGGTAATTTAGGGCGGTGACAGAAGCAAGGAAAGTGTTGAAACTTGGAGGTGGTGTATAGGGTTTAACGTCCCACAGTGACTCAGGCTATGAGAGACACTGCAGAAGACGTCTTCTGAAATTTCGGCCATTCGAAGTTTCTTAAACGTGCACTGACATCGCGCAGCACAAAGGCATCTTACTTTTCCCCTCCGTTCTACCGGCCGCAGTGATCGGGATTCAGTCCCGCATTCTTGGGCACAACTGTCGAGTGACGTAATTACTCTACCACCGCGGCGGGTGCGCTAAAACACGTAAGCTGTGACAAATGTGTTTTATAACTGAACGGCGTTTTCTTTCCAAACCGATGTATACTACTAAAACAATTTTGGAAAAAAAAATAAACACTCGCGCACAGCGTCAAAGGCTTATCGAGGCGTAGTTATAGACTTATAGGAAATGCAGAAAAGCGCATTAAGTTTGAGTTATATGCGGTGCTACTGCAGAGCAGATGACGACAGACCCCAAAATTATACCACATGCTGCATTAGTTCATGTCGATACCAGAGTCGCCGCTGCTACTGCTTGTGTTTGCGACGCTCGCTTCTGTTCTCTCTCGACAGTTATCTCCGCTTCACCATCGGTTTGCATTGTAGGAAATATTGACTTTAGTGTCTCATACTTAGGTTCGTTTCGAACATTAAGGGTTATTGAAGAACACCGGGAAAAGGAATAGCACAACACCCGCAAAGAATTGCGCCTGCTGGCACAAATATGGGGAGTTTTGGTGCTGTGTAAGAAGGTAACGATAGTCATTTTCAGTTCAGTTTTTGTAACCACCTGCCATCGACGGCCATCTCACAATGCGACAGCTACCAAGATGTCACTTAAGAATAATGAAGATCGGCGCGTACATTGTCTTTTGATAGTCATTGTCCCCAAAACGCCCCTGCTTAGTGCAGCCAGCAATACGTTTCTGACAATGCCGTGATTTTAGAAAGCACATTTCCCTCGGTTCTAGTGGCACAAGAGACACCATTGCAGTTATCATGTGCTTATTTGAGCTGCCTTTCCAGCGAGCATACCAAACTGCTGATGCGACCAACAAATATTAGTGCTAAAACTGTCCTTGATTACTGACGGCAGAATTACGAGCGTGAAAGCATATTCACGACCAGAAAGCGAATATATATTCAATTTTTTACGCCTTTTGCACTACGCCTTACAATTGTGTTCTGCAATCCAAACTCTCAAGCGCAGGTATATATTAAGTTTAATCGTTTATATTTAGCACATTAAGCTTATTCGTTTATACGTCGCACAATTATAAGTAAGATTTTTTGTTCTAGTTGGGATCGCAGCATAGATTGACTTAGCTATGAGCGCTTAAGCGCTCTGCATAATCTACTCAATAGTGTTCCAAAACTGCGAGAGTTCAGATAACAAAATAATTTAGATTTTCGCGCAATAACAAATTCACGGGTTACAAAATCCACAAGGCTTATAAATGCTGCATTTTCATAGGTATTACTAATACCACCAATTTTTATCATTGGCGAATTTTCTTGCCTCATAGAGACGAAAAACGGCCCGACCTTCATCATGACCAGAAACGCCTGCATGTTACTGTTGAGCCATACCCGGTTTGCCAAGTTAAGAATGAGGAAGACACAAAATGACTGTCAGTTTAGTTTCCTAAAGAGCACCATTGTTTCGAGATCAGTCCTCAGTACTGAACTAATTAGGGCAAAGTAAGCACCGACTGCACGTATGATGTCTGTGTCATAGCTCACCTTAATGTGGGCTTGTATGGCGCGGTCTGGTTCAAAGCCAGCGTGGTGTTCGCTGGACACCGTTCCAGGCTGTAGGTCATCCTCAAAGGCTCCATTTTTGACGCGAATCGTCCGGCTGTCTGCCATGTTTGCACCACGAACACTACCAAAGACGCCGCCGCTGTGCCCTGCGCGCGGATGCAGAAGGTACAAACAACGTATAGTTTAGTTTTTTTTCCATTTGTCCCTTCGTCCCGTGTTACTTGAACATGCCGGTACTGCAATAGGACATGTTCACAAAAACGCAAAACGTAGGTAAAGCGCAGTGGAACCACTTAGTCTTTTGTTATCAAATCTGCGCAGGAGTGAGACGGTCTTTCTGCCCTCCTGCCTCATATTTCAAAGTAGAGGAGCAGACATAAGGAAACGGAGGACACAACTCTACTCCTTAGCTCACTGTATCATGTACTATACCTCTACGTACAAAAGCGTTTTCTATAAAGAAATTCGGGGCAAATGTCAGAAGCCGATAGCACATTCAGTTCCCTTTTGTCCGTACCTCTACAGCCATTGAAATGCACTAAATCACCCACTGTAGAGCATCGAGGCCCCCATCCTTGCCGAAATTTATGTGCTTGTTAATTCTGTTGGGAAAACTTCCTATCAGGACGAAAATAAGAAATATTAAATGAGGTGGAAAGGTGGCACGAAATAAATATCAATGACTGCATATGAAGAGATACTTTCCATAACACATTTGCAAGGGAACCACAAAGTTATATGGCACTCTTGCACTGCAATTTAGTAATATTTATATCAAAATAGCCTAGCAAACTGATTCGGTTATGGCTGCGAAAGAAGTCAGGCTATTCTGAGAAAGTATATGCAAGCACCGTAAATCGCTGAGACTTATGCTCTGCTGCAACATTCCACTTGGTCTTCAAGTTCTCGCTATAGCTGTTATTATTGATGTCGTTTACCTATTTACTCATTTTTAGTATATTGTTCCTTGATTTCACGAACAGCACCTGAAATATTTGAGAAGGAATAAACACTATCTGATTTTAACAGTGGTGTTTTCCTGTACCTTAGCGTTTGCCCAGGGAAAGCATGTGGCCAGGATGATTATTCCAGCAAACGGCCCAGATGCAGCAGCGTAGAGTGCGATGAAGAACTGCGGAGTGCGGTATCAGGGTCAAATGAAACACAGGCCAGAGCACATCATGCAGTTTTTTTGCAATTTAGTGCGAACGTGCTACATAAACCAAAGATTGACTTAGGATGCATCCCTGCTTAAGGTATTTTCAATGCTTACAAGTGATGGAATAGGCATTCAAAAGAAACTTTATCCCTTGCTTCTAGCGGTAAGTTTATATTTCCTTCTTAGAAATAAAGATGAAGCAAATTTAAAATAAACTGACTGATTTCCCGAAACGCATGTCAGTGTGGTAAAAAAATGCAGAGAGACCACGTCAGTGCGGTCATGAAGAACATATAAAAACGTATTCAAGAATAGCGTAAACATTCAATTCGTGGATCATAAACATGCATACATCCAGCAAGAAACCTCGTCCATAAGGGAAAGGGAAGCGTACTTTATTGTTACGCCTGATACACCCTCAGTAATTAAGTGAAACTAGAGTAGAGTATTGGGTCAAAGAAAAGCTTGCTCTATATCGAGCGCCAAGTTTATATCATTCTGTTATTCTTGCAACTCGCAGATGTGAGCGCTTTGTGTGATGAACCACCCATATTGCATACGTGTGTGCAAAAAATAACCAATTTTACATAGTTTTTGAAAACATAGCGAAATTTAAGACAAGGACGACACAGACGTAGACAGGACGGGTGCTTGTGTCGTCATTGCTCTAATTTTGCTCTATGTTTTCAAGAAGCAGCTACCAACTAGCCCAACCCAGACAGCTGTTTACATAGTTCATTTGCCACTGCAATAGTCAAGAACTTATGATTTGCATAACAATCAAAATATGTTGGAAGATGACGAAAACGGCACTTTCTCCCTCGCAGGAACCAAACGCTTCAGAGTGGCATATGTTGTTCACTATAAGATTCAAAACCAAGCCATCCTGCCATCCATCAAGTTATTTTTGGCAGACAGTGGCAACTTCTATCCACTGCGAAAACAGTCGTCGCTTCATCTGTGACGTTCTGCATATCACAGCGCTTTCAAACCTAAGTTCCATGCTATACAACCAACCCGAACATACATTAGGTTGCAGAAACTATTTGTGTCAGCTCAAACACCAGGTCACGTGGCCAGTGCACTGCTTCTAAAGGTAGTCAAGCACATTGTGCACTAAAGGAGTGTCTTTTCTATGCCTCCCCCTTGCCGCCGATCCAAGATATGGCACGAGCAGTCCCACAATGGTCATAATTGTGCCACTTCCGACTGCTGTAGGGGAAAACTTGAAAAATCACAAATTTTAACTGTCCGAGGCAAACATGACAACAACGTAGGACAGTGCCTGCACATCACTAATTAGGACCGATGTGAGACGGATATAGCAGACCGATAAAGCATTTTGGGCGTTCCCCGTGGCGAGGTATAACAGCCACACAAATACATCGGTCAGAACCTGAAGTCCAGGTTGCATCTAGCCCCTTTCCGGCAGTTTCTTTGGGGCAGTTTATTAGAACTAATTTTAATGTATTTGTTATATGCCTGGTTAGGGGTTCAGCAAAAATATTTTATGAGTAAGCGGCCATTACCAAACTATGCAAAGTGGCATATTGCAAAGGTACCGAAGACCAAATCATATTACCAAATTCATCCACATCAAGAGTTTTTAACGAGGCCTTGTAGTCAAGGAATATGATCGAAACGTCTTATATCTTCAAAAGCAAAATAATTTATTTCAGCTAGGCCTGTGAAGTGATTTCCTCCAAAAGCGACATTGCACTTACCGAGTCCAGCCATCACAAGACTAGATCTTGCTTCCGGAATGTTAATGTACGGTGACACGATATCTACATACAAAACCGCCGCATGAGAATTGACTATAGATGATATTGTACTGCAAAGAGAACGCACAATGAAACGTGAAGTCATTTACAACAACATGGGGACACTTCTTACCACGTGTTTAAAACATATAACGGCAGCTATTACATTTACTTCTCAACATAATGTATCTTTGTTCAATAATACATTATACAGGTATACGTTATACAGGTAACAAATTATGCAGGTTTGCAAGCTGTATAATTTCTTTTGTTTGCTGTTATTATTTTATTGTATGAATTCTGCATTGTAAACATCATTTTCCTTCATAACCTACAATGCCATGTACCCATGTTCTTTGCTCCCCTGCTTTTTTTTTGCCAAGTCCCACTCCCCTCTATAATGCCCACCGGGCCAAGAGGGTAACTGAAATAAATAAATAAATAAATTGGTAGCAAAAGAAAGGAATACAGTTTATTACAATAATCTCTTCCTTGACATCCGAAAGCTACTACGTCCCTTATAGTTTTCAGCATCGTATACAATTTACGAACCATTTTTATACCACAATTGCTAATCATTATCAAAATAATTTATGTCCCAAGAAACGTAAGTGCGAGCACATAATAAATAATTACTCGATTTTTTTTTAAAGACCTGATGCATCGTAGCCTGAAGGTGCATTATCGATTACCTGACAGACGGTTGCAAGTGACTGACAAATGCCCTCATTGTGGTGCTTTGCAAAGTCTATGTGATGTGACAATTTTTGTGGACTTGCTCGCCTACAACTCCTGTGAGACAATACTTCCTAAAAAAAGTAGGCCTACGGCAATACTTCGAATACGCTGAAAAATCGCTTTATCAGGAAATTTTGCGAATACTTTGGCGAGACCAGCCTACACTCCTTATTTGTCCCGGAACCTTTCTAACTATGCCTAATGACAAACATATTGAATAAAAATGATGCTCACGCAAAATTATTGAACGGCGCTATAGAGAAGGTCCTTAGCTAATAAACATACTAACTTTCACTCTCCTCACTACCACCTCCTCACTCTGCCCGGCTATCCCCTGGTCCTCCAAACTAACCAAGTTTACTTGAATTCCTCCCTGCCATGGCACCAGCTACATTTGGATATTCCCTTTACGAATAAAATCCCTTCCAAATTTTTTTTAAGATTATGTTTTGAAGATAGCTTACTACGCGTCCTAAATTATTGTCCTTTATATCAGATCAAATATTTTCCGAGACAGACTACTTGAGGCACAAAAGATTCAACGCTTGTTAGGAAACACCCATCGCTCGCAATTGGCGTTTCGATTAACGACAAATCAAATTTGCACCTAATAAATGCGAACTTTAGCTGATATTGCAAACGATTGTTTGAGGCAGCGTTGCGGTGAAAAATTCTTACCTTATAGACGCGCTTATAACGCCGGACAAGAACAAGCCCCTAATTCCCGTCAAAGGGCCTCCACTTTTGTTGATGTAGTACGGCACAATCTGCGAGACACAAGCAGATTAATGGTTGGTGCTTTCAAGCTTCCACAACAGCAATGGTTTTTTTCTTTCAAACTTGCTTCGAGTGGCGACTTTTCGGCGTGATCAGTTGTACCAACAATAACAATCGCAGTAGTTATGATAAAAAGGAAACTTACAATATTTTCACATAAGTCATCAATATTTCTCCTATTAGAACAATGCATTTGTCGTTTAGACTTGGTGAAAGACAGTTGTTACTTAAAACAATTATGGGGAACACTTTAGCTCCGCCGTTCAGGGCATGACTCAATTACGTAGGCTGCCAGCCCACGTATAGAGGCATAGAGGCTTGCTCTAACCAAGTCGCATGACCGCGCCGGCGAACCCCACAAGTAACGCCAATGCAGTTAATGGTCCTGGCAGGCTGACTCTGATACCAACCTCCCATATAAGATAAGAGACCCGAGTTAGCAGCTGCTGTAAAACGTAATCTCATGCAACGCAACGTCCACTTAGTGTTCGACCATGTCACTCACCAGCTACCACCTGCTGGCGCCATGCTCGGCATTTTCGCTCACCACGCAAACGTCGGCGGACGGCCGCCGACGCCGGATCTTAGGTGAACAAGGACTTTAATGCTTGTAGCAGCGCCCCCTCTGGACGATTAGAGAGGAAGAAGAAGAAGGTACAAGGGCCGCGCATCGGGGATGCTCAGGCTCCGGTATTGGTACTCGGAGGTAGGAAAATAAAACCTTTAGTTCAATCCACGTTTGACTGCTCCTGGTCCCCTTTCTTGACAGCTTTACACGCTGTAGCTCTAAAACTGAGCTCTCTTTAGCCGTGGGTGCGTTTAAGGATTTACTTTATCTCTGCGCAAACGGGCACTCCACACAGCTGCAGCCTTTACACAAGGGCCATCTCGTTCCACGCGAATTACGTTTTCGTATTGCGCAAATGTGCCCGTGTTATCGCCCTCAGTCTCTGGGGCAGCCTCGCTGTCAAGCATGTCACCTTCTCCCTCATAGCAAATTTCATTAGCCTACTTCCTGCTCGGTTCTGTGAGCTCTTGACGTGGCTGGGTGCGCTTTACCCGTGGCACATAATTACCTGTTAAATTCATATAATAACCTTATTAAATACCAGCTTACAGCATTACTATAGGCACTGTGCACAGGAAAAGAGTACGCTGCGAAACGATCAAATTGTTTATTAATGTTTACGGGCAAAATATTTAAAACGCTGTCCACGAACTAGGACAAGCTACTCAAAAGGAATTAAACAAAGCATCCGATGGTGATTTTCAATGGCAACGTTGAAACAATTTTCACTAACGCCAGCAATATTATCAATAAAGCAAAGACAAAATTTAATTGCGAGAACAATCGGGTAATGCCAATGATCAGCGCTTCCTGTGCCTCATAGATCTTTCGCACTTCCTCTATTGGCCAACACAAGATTAGAGCGACTGCGTTTTCGTTTTCAGAAGAATAGTCCAAGGCGCAAGGCATGAAATATCAGGGCGAGATAATCGCGTAATAGCGCCTCTATAGCGTGGCACCCATTTCAGGATGCCTGGCTGGGTGGGGTGCCACCATGACTCCATCTTCCGCGTGGTCCTGCCCTTGAACCCATAATATATCGTCCTCCTCCACTGTAAGTAGGCTTTTTAACCACGAAGACGATAAATACGTCCGCATCGAGAATCGTCGCATTAAAATCTGTGCTGTGAAACGATAAGCACTAAATTGTTTCAAACCGCCTCACGATTCTGAAGTTTAAGAGTAATTACGAGAAAAAGCCGCGAACAAAATTTCGGGAGATACTTCAGATTTTTCTTTAAGGCCATGACGCGTCATTATTAATGCATTCCGTCTATGCACAGCAGTCCTTGTGTACCCTGGTTGCCGCGCATACACTTACTTTTTGCATAATCGCTAAAATTTTCACGTGTCCCTCCACTGTCTCACACATACTCGTTACCATAAAGTCGTAAGCTAAGATATTATGTGAAAGACCATCTGACGCAGATATAAAGCGCCGCGTTAAATGCATACGCCTGCGTAGCCTAGAGACACCGTACCCTAACGCAGAACCCAAGGGTCCTGGAGGGCTGCAGTCTAATAGCATCCTCCAATCACAAAGGAGAAGCCTGAATATGTGTTTCTTATCTTAGCGAAAAAACCAAATTAGTCACAATAACCTCCTACAAATTTCTCATACTAAACTCATACTAAACTCGTATAAATCTCATATAATCTCACGCAAATGTCATTCAACGTATGAGATTGTATGAGATTTGTATGAGTTTAGTACGAGTATGGTATGAGAAATCTTTATGAGGTTATTGTGACTCATACGGTTTTTTTTGCTAAGGTTTCAGCGAGTTGTGCATGAGAACTGAATGGGCTTGCAGGATGCGTAGCTGCAATCGGGAAAATTTCGAGTGTTTTCTGGCCAAACATATCATAGATATAAAACGGTCTTTCAAATGCTGAAAAGCTTTTTTATCATTGAGCGGTTCTATGAGGAAGCTGAGGCCAACAGAGAAACGAAAGCAAGACGCGCGTACGTTAGACTATATTTCACAAATGATGCTTGTGCTTTGGTTTTTGAAAAGCAGCTTTTAATATATAGCTTTTAATATATAGTTTAGAAATGTGGAAGATGGGCATGCACGCGTCATAGACACGTTCGTGAAAAAAAAAGGGAAACATACGTTATCTACGTCAGTGCAAATTTATACCGGGTAGCGTATTTTACCTGATCGTAGTGCGGAATGCCTCCAGACAACACTGGGTCGCAGTCTCTGAACCAAAAGATTATGGACAGCGCTGTCACGCCATTCAGAGTGTAGAACAACGCTAGGAACCCAATACAGCAACAAGCTACTCTGAAAGAAAAGGTCAAAAAGAAAAAAAAAAGGAATTGTGAAGACATGGTAACATAATGCGAGGAACGGCGTCATGAATCAAAGTCCACATCGAACAGTACTGCAAGAATACTCACGAGTGACACGAAACAAACGAAATTGTAAAAAAGGAATTTGCGCAGAAGGCCGCGCAGTTGGGCTTATCGGGCAATTAGGAGCTGAATACATCGGACGTACAAATCTCTGCCCTCTCAAATTAGGTACGCAACGTTTGTCAGGGTGACAAAAATTTAAATGACCACGTTGTGGTTAAAGCTAATTTTCCAATGTTACGTCAAGCCTACACTGACCAAAATTACACAACAGTGCTGAAGTTTCCTTTAAAAGAGGAAATGGCGAAAATTCCTTTACAACACTGTTTTCACTAATTGCATCGTCATCGTCATTGCAACTATCATCATCATTACCTTGCGCTCATATGCTATCATCTTTATCAGCTAAATACACCGTCATTGTAATCGCTACTATTATCATCAGTATCATTAACTGGAGCGTCATTATTATTCATCATTGTCATCCTTATCACAATAGCTGCATCGCCACTGTGATCGCTACTATCATCTTCATGCTAGAGATCGTTGGATTACGATCGGCTTCCTACGGTGAGTTAAGACCTGTGCACCACGCCAGAGACTATTGACCACTGTTTTATTCAGTGCCGTAATGCTGGGTTTTCCTAGGACATATTGCAGCGGATGTAAAGAAGGACATTGAAATAACGCGATATATTATTCTCTTTTGCCTTATGCCTTATGATTTCTTTACTTTGATGGGTATATTTATTACGTTCAAAAAACGAATGATGGACCGCCATGCTGAGTATCCACGACCAACGAAGTATCTATTCCGAGAACAGTGCGCTGTGGTGCGACGAGTGTATGCCGCCCTGAAAGAGCAGCTTAGTTAGTTACCGCACCTTGATGCTTCTGTGTGCCTCCCGGAATTTTGACTTTGTATTGTAGAGAATTACTGAATTACAACAGGCTTCCATTACACTGCCCGGCGATATGCAACATGAGCCGTTTTAGGCTCTCTTTCTCAGAAGTTGGTTCATACAATAACGAAAACTAAATCCGGCTTCGTTAGCGCGCTTGGCTGGAAACGGTGGGCAGTAGGTCGACTCCCGGTAGAGACAGATCTGTTTCGTTATTGTCAGTTTATGCGAGCGTTTCCTATGAACCTTTCTGCAGCCAAGAAAAGCTTTCGCCCTAATAATCTGTTCTGTAAGAATCATTTCTCGACGACATGTAGGATTGTCACTATGCTGACTTCCCTAGAATAAGTTGAGCAGCAAGAAGGAGGAAACATTATATTGGCGACATTTGGTTTGGTCAGCCGACGCAGCAAATCAATGAAGACGGCGCTGAAATGATCTTTGTTATAGAAAAGCAGGGCGGGTTTATGGGAAGGAAGGAAAGAAATGAATAGTTGCCTATTAAGAGTATTCTGCCCAGACGACCGAAGATCCATAATTTCTGTGACGTCGTAATGCAATGAATTTTCACACCCTTGTTAACCTTACGTTTCATCGCATGCCCTGCCCGTTTCACAAAAGCCCTGCGCACTCCACACATTTGGCGCCCGTAACGTCATGCGGAAAATGCATATGCCCTCAATTACTTCTTATCTTGCATGTTACTAAAGCTACTCTTCATCCCTGGCCGGCTTAGGTACTTAGCTCTTGATACAACATACAAATAAAAAGATAAGGCATGTACAGGTAATAATCAACTTCTCGATGTCAGTGAGTACAACTAAAGGCAAATGATAACTGTAATTGTGATTTATATTAAAAGTACAAAATTTAAGACATAAAATATTGTCAGAGAGCAGCCATAATAAGACTTAAGATTAGCTCTTAGGTTATCTTTTTGCAGATCTGCCTAAAATTACTGAAGAATTGAGAGAGACTCGCAATAATGGTTTTAATGTGCAAAATTAACCACTCATTATTGGCCATCTTGGACGCCGTATATAAATGTGGATACAAAAAAGTGTAGTGAAACAGCAGCGCCTGTTTGACATTCTAACAAGGGACGTTAATCATCACTTGCCAACTGTAAAGGAAAAAACCTAAGCTTTGGGTGCGGAACAGACGTTTTCTTCACGACCGATAAAACTTCTTGAAGAGCAAGAATCTCATGCGAAACTTGAAATCTCATAGACATCACTAGTTTTGAAAAATAAGAGCGATTTCCAGTTGCTAAAGTTCATCTGTTGACAAAAGGTTGTCCCGTCAAAGGCTAGATTACATCTGCTCTTCCGAGTTGATTGCCCAGCCCTGCATAATATTGATCCATGCTGCACATTTTTAAACCTTTTTGGGTACAAAAAGAGTGCTCGAGGGTCTTTCAGCCATCACCCTACGTGAAAAGGACGAGGCAGGGGTAAGGCATGGCGGTTAACAATCAGGGGTTTCCGGTTGGCTACCCTGCGTTATATAAAATAGAAGAGGAGCATATAAAAACGCGATAAAAAAAAGTGCGTCCTGAAAGTTAAACCTGAGCACTGTGAGAGCTGCTGCGCTATTCATCCTCGGCAGAACACAGCATCCGCTTTTCTACGGCAAACAAATGAGATTTGCACAACGAAGGATGTTCTACGGTGAAGCAGTGCTGCTCTACACACATCGCGTTAGGCCAGAGACAGTGTTACATCTTTTATGGCATAAAAAAGTTTAGTGTGATGGCTCAGTGAGGCGAATGAGCCAGCGTTTCACGCCCGTCACTCAGCTGGATCTTCGCCATCTTTTTATGGGCATATCCGGGAATGCCGACATCTAGATCCGCATGTTTACAAGGTGTTGGAGTACGGCTACAACAGGGAATACCTGACCACATCACACGCTTCTCACATCGACACCACATACTGGCAACAACTCCAGACACATTCGTTCCCATCTGCTCAATTTGCCCACACCTTTCACCCCACGGACTTCCGACCATACTGCACCACATGCAACGCCACCCCATCCACTCTCTACCTTTACTTATGGGAATGCCCGCATCCCATTCGCGGTCCTCCCGTAAAACACTCTACCCCCTCCTCCTGGGAGGCTGCCCTTCTAGCCACACAACCTGCAGATCAGTTGTAACTGGTCGAGCGGTCTAAACTAGAAGGAACAGCTAGAGGGCTCCTGGACTAAGAGGACCTCCTGGAAGTGTTTACATTTTTTTTTACTTAAATAAAGTTCGTTTCCTCTTCCTCGTCCACATCTTCTGGCTTACGGACAATGGTAATATCTCAGGCCTGCTCAGGTTTCTGTTAGACACCATCCTCCACGATCCACTCCAGCTTTTTTATAACTACTTACTATTCCAAATAAGGAGAGTATTTGAATAAAATGAAAAAGTACATTTCGCTACCAACCGTGTTTCAAGAGTACGTTAGGGCATGCAGGGAGTTGGCGAAAAAGAGAGATGGCTCATTTTGCGC
The DNA here is from genome assembly GCA_023969395.1 of Amblyomma maculatum. Taxonomy (NCBI): domain Eukaryota; kingdom Metazoa; phylum Arthropoda; class Arachnida; order Ixodida; family Ixodidae; genus Amblyomma; species Amblyomma maculatum. The sequence continues at coordinate 10,556 of JAJIZL010031795.1, read as the reverse complement.
AATTGAAAGCTGTTTTTCTTTGTTAGCATTATCATGACGTCCAGAGCGAAAGCCAAAGCAGAATTATACATGAAGCTGACAGGGAGAAATACTAGAAGTGAACGATTTGCTGTTCCATTGGAAAAATATTCCTCGAGATCCTGTTTCCTGAAACACTGAAACATGTAACCAAATTTACGCTCAGAACGTTTATATGTGCCGTCGCGTAGATGGCGTTTATTACCTACGGGCTCACCTCAATTTCTAACTGCATTATCAGGGCTGTAGTAATTTGTCCTGCAACGTGGAGTACACAAGTGCTATTGATGTGTCAAGATGCAACGCTCAATGACTAGAGATGGTAACAGTGTTCCCCCAAAAAAACTATATATACAACAAAGGGCTATATGCCCCGGCGCCCCTCTAGTAGAAAAAAGCTACGAGTGACAATAATCTCATACAGATTTCTCATACTAAACTCATACAAAAATCATACAAATCTCATATTATCTCATATAAATATCATTCAACTTATGAGAAATATATGAGAATATTTAAGAGTTGTATGAGTTTAGTATGAATTTCGTATGAGAAACCTGTATGAGGTTATTGTGAATCATAGTTTTTTCGCTAGGGCCATGCTCTATGCCAAGGTATAACCATTCGTAAGAAGTTAGCATATGACTACTGGTACTAGTCGCCACCAAAAATAACGATCTAGGCATGATCGTCCATAAAACCACTGTCGCTGTGGGCGCAATTGGCTGCATGAAAAGTTCACCTACGTTCTGGCGTCTCGCATTGATTTGGCCGCCAGAAATCGTTGCGTGATCATTTGGTCCAGTCCGAGTCTTACCAGCTGCAGAGGAAGGGCTCCGATTGATGAAGCCCAAACCGTTTCGTCTGTCGTCATGTCCCAGTCGGTCCTGCGAGGATGCAGTATATCGAAAAAACGGCCCAAACAGTATTTCCTAGCACGCGCACAGAAGACATCAACGTGCATCTTGAAGACTTCCTTTCAATTGCTTTTCAATTTAGCAGTGTTTTCTTTTCAAATATGCAAAGTATTGCACTAGTAAGACCGGCTGCCTTCTAGAATGCTTGCGGATACTATGCGAACTAGCACTTGTGGATCAGTTACGCACGGTACTAACTTACCGTCTCTACATAAGGACACCTATGGGTAATCCTGCAGACAAGGAGAGAGAGCGCTACAAAATGAACTTCGCAAATGTGATGGGAAATGCACAAAGGCAAAAACTCATACCCTTAGAGGCTGCCTGGAGGTTTTTATGCCTCTATATTCTGTAACAGCATAAGGCTTCAACAAGCCAAGCGATTTCGGGACTACACAGACAAGGAACTCTTTCATAGTGCAATGGAAGTTTCCTTCAGAAAACCTCACGTAGAAAACGATGACGGAGAAAACCTGGTGGTGCGTCCTATCCACAGAGGGTGACATAACATCTGCCTATGTCGAAGCTGTCTCCAGAAGATGCCGTAGTGCCTGCAAAATAATTTTTCCACCCTTCCACGCGTGCTTCTGTCCACCCGAGTATCCAACATTCCCGGCGATCTAACTCGCTGTGAAGAAACAGCAGTGAGGAGGAAACACGCGGTGGCAGCGTTGACACCTGCGATCAGATCATCATGTACCTCGCAGACTGCACTCCTGACCTGCCCATTTCTGTCCCGCTCCTGCTACAGAGGCTACGCTTGGCCATATCTTGCCCTGGATTTTGTGCGGCATGCAATCTACACATTCGAAGCCGCGCTTGTACCCCTACCCGGAAAGTTGATACGAGAGTATGGATGTATGGAGCTCACCAGCGAGATTTGTTGGCATTTATAGGCGCCACAGGCCTGCATCTTCATGTTTAGATCTCTCATGTCGAAGGGTATATTTGTGCAATAAACAAAATTAAATTTGCGTTCATAGTTATTTTAGCACTCATGGTTCTGTGGTTTCTGATTTTCAAGGTTTCGTGCTGTGCGATGTCAGTGCATATTAAAGAACCCCAGGTGGTCGAAATTTCCGGAGTCTTCCATTACGGCGTCTGTTTGGGGCGTTAAACCCCACAAACCAAACCAAATCAAACCAATCTTCCTCGACAACTCCCGTCAAATGTTTGCTCCCGCAAGAGCTTCATGTGAAGATGGTCATTAGAAATGAAGCAAGTAAGCAAGTTGGTAAGTATTTGAGGAAGCGCGAATAAGGTCGCATGCTGTCTTCAACAAGAAAGAAGCAGTTGAGAAACATTAACCAGAAAGAGGAAAAAAAGACAATAAAATGAACAAGAAAATGAAACAAGAACTATAACTCATAGTTGACTTTTTTTTGTAGCGAGAACACAAAAGTTGTAGTTTCATTATGCAAATAAATAGCGACAATTTCTATCCTTAACCCTGATCATGAAGTAAGGTTAAATTAAACTAGGTTTCCGTGGCATCTTTATTATTTTGGCAGAAAAATAACGCGTGAGTGTTTTTCATTAAGCCCTCCTTTATTCATTTCGAACGTTCCTTGACCATGAGGCATTAGAATTCATTAATAGGAAAACTAAATAATGGCTTGCCTTTAATGTTCATAATTAAATAGTTTTAAGGCGCAAAAAACAGACAAGACACAAATAGGTGACGGGACGAAGCGCCAACTTTCAACTGATTTTATTGCACGCAAGAAACGTACTTATATTTTGTCGTCACATGCGTAGGTCTTGTCTGTTTTTTGCGCCTTAAAACTATTTAATTATGAACCGAAACCAACTAGCCCAGCAGCGAGTGCTTTTGCCTTTAATGTTCTGGAAATGTATCTATTTCCTTTCTCTCTTATCATAATTACGTATTATGGTTAACGTATTACGCATTGTGAAGTAATTACGTATTATGGTTATGGTTACATATTATGATTAAGTACGTATTAGCACTTGAACTTATATCAATAGTACTTTCCGATATAGCATGGCAAACTGATAGCGCATTCGTAGTGCAAAATGAGCGTTTAGAATAAAGACGTGCTTACTGCCAGAAGTAGAACGTCGTGTTGAAGTCTGCGAGAGGACGGAGAGGGACTTCGCTGCGGGCGGAGTCGTACTTGACCTTTCCTATGATGATGAGGGGTGAGGCCGTCATTATTAACCCCTGGATGCAGTCAGCCCACACGACGCTACGCAGTCCGCCCTTTGTGGATATGAATTCAAAAGTAAGATCAATGTCACCACATAGAACAGGCACTCATAATCACTACTATTAACCGCACTTAAAAAGGAGAGTTTGTAGAGGTCAATGGTCGTTGTGCGAACGAAATGCAATGATTGGGTTTTTCTACTCCGGAAAATATTACAATTATATTCCTGCGTTGTTCACTCACAATCTGCATCAGTGTTAGGAAATTTTGCGGATGTCAATGGTCCTTGTGCGAACGAAATGCAATGATAGGGTTCTTTCACTCAGGAACATATTCCAATTGTATTCCTGCGTTCTTCACTCACAATCTGCATCAGTGTTTGCTTTCGTCCTAATTCCCAGTCTATTTCACTTGTGATTCCAATGCGATTCTGAGTAAATTACTATGATTTCATATTGGAAGCATCATCGGGATAAGGATGCAGCGGTGTCACAAAATTCGCCATTAGTCAACCAAGTTGACACGTCATACGTAGGTAGGTTTAGGCAGCGTCCACTGTTGTGCACAGGTGTGATGTCATCTACAAGATCGTAATGGCACCCCAAAGCGACGGCAAAGTGCCTATTAAACCAATAGAGTTCAGTGTAGCATGTATGCATTACAGCGTGAAAACATGCAAAATCTTCATTTCTGCTCTCCCACCTACGCGAATTTCTGGCATATTCGAAATACAGCTCGTCTGTAACGTACTTATGAACACGATGGCAAAGACTCAGCTACCAGGAATGCAATGAGACCCTCCGAAATCATTCGTGCGAAAACTGGGCCTATCCACCCAAAACCTCGGAAATTTTGAGGTGATAATGCTGCATCACGGACGATAGAGCAATTTATAATTGCTTATTTTATCTACGGCATATACTCATCCACCTGCTCCAGTTTAGCGTTGTAGTCATTAGGAGCTACGAAAGATAAAATTCAGCGCATATCTGTAACCAAATAGTGCCTTATAAAGTTACAGCTCGAAATAAAAAAAGCACAGAGACAGAGTAACGACGCGCAACACAAGCGATTGTGTTGTTTGCTGGTACCTCCGCCTCTGTGGTTGTTTTTTCTTGCGCTATAACTTTATAATGTTCAATATGCACCAACTCGCTCACAAAAAAAGGTTTAATGAACCGAACATTAAAGTCTTTCCTGCTGGATCCGCCCGCTTTTCTTTTCTTTTTTTTTTTTCAAACTTTTTGATCAGGAAACCATCAGTGTTAAAGTCCATGATGTCCGTTAATTTGATCGAATATTTTGCATTCCTGGGAATTACCGGGATAATAAAAAGGGGCGATTGTTTTTAAAACCTAAATGTGGGCAAGCTGGGAATCGAACCACTCTACTGTAGGTCGCGAAAAGGTGCGCCAAGTCTACAAGTCAAAGCGACGTCGTTCAGGGCGATATTTGGAGATCTTGTGCAGCCACATATCACAAGACAGAAGGCGCATTGCACTGCAGCAATACTTGACTACAATTGTAGAATATTTTAGGCTGTTCAATTGGCGTCCCTATAGTAGGATTGATTGCTAAATCCAGCGCCTATTACTCTTGAGAGCTAGCGGCAATTTTCGACATCATCCAAGCATTAATATTCTAGTGTTATTCATAACTTAATAACTTTCGCTGAGTTATTTTCAGCAAAAATCATTCATTTACGATGCAGCAAATGCAGCAAATAGGTGCAGCAAAGTTCTAACTAGCTTTCAATCTGCTCCCCTAAACCGTGGTGGCGAAGGAACACAGATACAGTATTCATATTCATTATCACTACACATACATGCGAGGTAGTGATGAGCGCCGCGGTAGTAGATGCCTCTCTAAAATTGCAACCGTATTGACATAGCGCTTGAAAGGAAGGCGTCGTAGAACTGGTTTATTCCTTAGCCTCCTGTACAACCTGGTTTATGAGGAAAAGCGTGAATGAATTATGAATAAAAGCGTAATGTTTAGCCCGCTGTAATATAGAGAAAAAGCCAATAAACTAGGACACGTACGAACTACTCACGCTTGGAAAGTGTACAACTTTTCAACAAGTAACACGAAGCGGTAACTCACCAGAGCAGTGTAGATTGTTCCTGCTACACCAAACATGATACTCGAAACAACAGCTAAGATTCCAAGCACTGCAAGAGGCGGAACTGCTAATACACTGCGCCAAAGTGAAACAAAGAATAAACTAACACAAAAAGCGTCTTTCCTGTCTACATCTGTAATAGTTGTCCCCGTTTTTTTACGCTATGTCTTCAAGAAATCGCCGCACTTAATCTCCGCTGTTCAGGGTAAGACGGGAAAGCGTTAATGGATGGTTTTAGTTTACCATGATCCGCGATCCGCTACCGTGATCCGCCACCGCACGTTCCACTGCGCATGCCCAGATTGGCGTCGATAGATGGCACCACATATTGCATGTCAGCACATACACCTTTTGCGTCGTTAGCAATCAGCTTTCGCGCCCAGTTCACATGCGCTAGAGGGTCACGGCGGTGGATCGCGGCTAACGGTAAACTAAATTTCTCTCTAAGAGCGTAATTTCTCTATTGCCTCCTGTCTGCGGCTCCCCATGGGTTCCTCTTTGGTGTATACGTCCTCTTTCGCTATTCGCTAAATGCCTAATCCCAGAATTAGTAATTCAGCAGTCATAAGCTACCTACCATAGGACATATATTATGTTGAGGCATGCAAAAGGAAAGAAAAATAAAGAGCCTCTGCCCGTGCCACAAAGTATAACGGGCTTACCTATCATGGGACAGAGGACTCGGCATAAATATAGACCGCTCTTTAGCAAGGTATAAAGTCCCTGAAAACATGTTACATGGCCAAGATGGCAGGAGCTGCCAACTCGAGTAGCTCCTCCCAAATGGAAAGTCGACATGGCAATCAAACCCTGATGGAGCTTCGGATCCCCAGCTCAAATCAATTCATATTTATTTTTCAATTTTCTTCACAAATAAACTGAAGAGAAAAGCAAACAGCAATCATTACGACCATTGGATAATCCTGGCCATCCCTACAAAGGTGCAGTTTTGTAGCGACTGAAAGGGCGAAATACGTGTACACTTGTAATAGGCGGAAGAGTGAAGAGGTAACGCACACACACGCACACTTTCAAAGCTATCTGGATACATCTAATTTTAGGCACAAAAAAAAAAGCATAGTAGCTCCATATTGTTTGCACATGTTGAAATCATTCAAGGAACGCAATCCGAATAGCAGCGCCGGACATGCTCTTCAACCCGTTATGCAATGATGTGGTAAATTCTTTGGGGAGAATATATTTTAGTCTGGGAAACCATCATTTTTTCTGGATCGCGGTAAGGAGTAGGTAGCGCCTTTTCGTGTCGTATGCGGTGTTTCGGATCACGTAAGTACCATTATGTTAGAAAAGAAAATAGTGTTGTTTTCGGCTGTTGCTCTTTTATAGATGGATGCAAACCTGTAGTCTAACATTCCGCTTATAGGTATTATTTTGTATTACAGCTAGATGATTGGACATGTGGTGCGTCATACGGTACATTAGCAACCACGCGAAGTACTCTTTTCTGCAAAGTTAACAGCTTCCAAATGTTACATGCTGCAGCTTTTCATCAAAGCCATACAAAACCTAGGAATAAAAGAATGCATACAAAGATGCACATACGCTAATCCTATTCCACCGAGCAACGTTCACACGGCTTGGCTAAAGCGGGTCTTTATGTTTATGTAGGATGGTCTTGCACATAATGTGGCAGCTTACGACAGTAGGCTCATGAGCATGTGTGAGATAATGGAAAAAATAAGTGATTAGTGCTAAAGCAAGTCGCAGGGTGCACGTACGCGAAAGAAGATTCAGACAGAGAGGCACAGGCAGGATAAATTAACGGTATCGCTTCATGCCCTCACTAGCAGAGCTTAAGTGACCCAGATATTTTTTTTTTTCAACGTGCACTACCATTTTCAATGGCCCATATTTCCCCGCCCTTCTTTCCACTTGCAACGCACTGGCTTCTAACGGACACTGATACCTGCAATGCATAAAACAATGTACAGTGTGTAACTGAGCCCCCAAGTACCTGAAACATTGTAAAATAGGGGATGCAATTCAAACTGCTGAAACCCTGCTTTGAAAATTTTAATCAACATATCAGATAAAGTAATTGCAGGCGTTGCTGTCAAGAAATTAGCATAGGCCCTCAAATCTCTTTGGTGGCTACTTTCGAAATATATATTGCTACGCGGTTAGTGTGGTCGAAAACTTCTCATTTACCTTTTTTTCACATGCTCTCAAAATTACGAGAGGCATTAAAAGAATATTTTACAGTGACAATAAGAAACACATTCAAGAACCTTCTTCAAATGATTCAGATAACTTTTATTCAATTGCAACACTCGCAACTGTGCTGTGGCAACTTATCCACACATTCACTTGAATAACAGAAGCTTCATTTGCCATTGCACTGCGTCAATTTTAATAATGTTTTTTTTATATTTTTCAGCTTACAGATAAGTGTTCTAATCGGAGAAAAAAGTATACCTATCACCTTTTGCTAAGAATATTACATTTCGTAAACATTTGCTCAAAAATGGTTACAAAGTAGACTCTCCGAGTATCAGGAATGTCTTCGTTGAATATGCATGTGAATCATCGAGCGATAATCATTGCATTTTAAGATGCCCACGACCACTAAAGGTGAAGTGCATCCGAAAGGACTTCATGCAGATCGTAAGCCGTCATTATAATAAGTCAGCATGGGTAAGCGTATAAGTGCAATAAGAACAAATTTTTCAATACATGGAAAATACTGCAGGGATACATAGGTTATCGGCAATTCGCTTTTAAGTGTTAGATTTAATGCTAAAATCCTGATTCATTTGGTTTGTAGTGTCACACCAACGCTCGGTGATTGTCGACGATGACAAAGACGACGAGCGTACGTCGAAAGGCGCGTGCAAAAGAAAGAAGACGGCAGACAAAAGACGAAGACGCAAGAGACTGACGCGCTAGGTAAACGGTCGACCTGAACACCGACCTGAGCTTCAACGCACCCTTACAGGTTATATTTGAGCATCCAGATTTCTCTCTGTGATGGTGATTTAATCGGCCCAGGACTATGTAATGTAGCAAGAACAGACAATATCTTACTTGTTGACACGGCGACAGCAGCACTGTAGATCGCCACCCCTCCCAAGGCTTGCTGAATAGAAAAATGAAAGAATAAATTACTCACGAAGCATTGTTGATTCTTTAAAGCAGCATATGATACCATCACTCAACGACACAGCTCAGAACAGCCGCTAATGGCAGTCGTGACCACTGTTCGCCTCCAAAAAAGAAATGTCTATGTTGCCTTCTTTTGCGACATAAATTTAAAGTTTGCCAGATTAGAAGCTTAAGAAGGTGGAACATATGCACTATATTTGTATTCGGGTAGCTTGACATAGGTATAAAGCCCCGCTTTTTTTCCAAGCCGTACGGACTGCCGACCAAGAAGTACACGGCCATGTTAGCCACCATTTACCACCTGCCATAGCCATACCCGCGATGTTTCACTCAAAACCACCAACAAGCCAAATATTTTTACAGAAAGTGGCATTTAACGCTGTCCCATTAATGCCTGTATACGTGATGTAGTACCGCGAATGCATGACGAGAATATTGGCGCGTTTGCTAAATGTACTGTTTGTGACTATATTTTAGTGCAATGTGTCTGCCCTTCAACCTTAGATATGCGGATGATACCACTTTAATGGCAGAAAGTGAAGTGGAACTCAAGAGACTTCTGATGCGCGTACAAGAATAGAGTGAGAAGTTTGGGCTTAAATTGAACATTAAAAAGACAAAGATCATGGCGTCTTGCCCTATCAAGTCCTGGAGCATCAATGGACAAGAAGTGGAAGCTGTGACAGATTTTCTCTTCTTGGGCTCCAAGATTACCTCGGAAGGAGACTGCAGCCATGAAATTAGGAGACGCCTGCTTCTGGGAAAGAGAGCAATGGTTAGCCTTGACCGCCTAGTAAAGAGCAGAGACATTAGTCTGCAAACCAAGATCCGTATAACTCGTGCTATGGTCTTTCCAGTTGCGATGTATCGATGCGAGAGTTGGACTGTGAAAAAGGCTGACCGCCGAAGAATTGACGCGTTTGAATTGTGGTGCTGGCAAAGACTCTTGAGAGTTCCTTGGACTGCCAGAAGATCAAATCAGTCGATATTGTCGACCATAAACCCTGACTGCTCATTGGAGGGTCAAATTCTAAAGTGTAAGCTCAGCTACTTTGGTCAGCTGATGAGAAGAGATGAGTCGCTGGAGAAAGATTTGATGTTGGGAAAGGTTGAGGGTCGCCGGAGAAGGGGTAGGCAGCGAACGCGATGGTTAGATGGCATCCTCGAGGCACTGCAGATGAAGTTATGTGATGTTAGGAAGATAGTGAGAGACCGGAAAGCGTGGCGTGACATGGTCCATAGGGTCACGAAGAGTCGGACACGACTAAACGACTGAACTGAACTGTCTGCCCTAAAAATAAACACGTTAATCCGTTCCAATAGGACGAGAAATAAGAATGTATTCGCGCATGAAATCTCTAATCTATGACCCCGTCAGTACCACAAATCAGTGCATTAGGTGCAACAAATTACTTAAATGAGTTAGAGCAGGAGGGTTGAGCTTACATTCGTATAGTCCGTTTAACAAGCGGTATCCAGCAGCGCGAATTATAAGGGTGGCCTAGGCCAATCAGGGTAATGCGCACAATATGACAGCGTTGATACGCAGCTGTCGATCACGACGTATAAGTAGCAGCACAATCATGTACTCTCTACGTTTAGGCGTATACACCTGTGTCATAGCTGCAGCCATTTTGTAGTGCAGGTAGCACAGCGAAAGGATGCAGGCATATTTGACTGCCTTATCACCGCCTGCTCCGGCGTGCATTGTGGAAGGTACTCTCTGAACCACAAAATGGAGCCCGCGAAGTCGCGTGAATACTTGAGATATTATTCATGACAGGCTTCCTAATTATAGCATTTGCCGCCACTGTGTCACGCGACAAAAGAAAACTACTTTAAAGCTCTAACTGCATTTCCGTGATAATTAGTCACTAAGCAAGAATATGTTGCATCCTTGTAGATCAACTGCAAAAATTAGTTCAACCACAGTTGCTCTCTTTATGTCTACCAACAGCTCGTCGCGCAGATAAAGTCATGCTATTGACACAACATTTCTTCAGTTTTTGGATATGGCCGACAAATACCACAAAAAATTCTGGTCGCTGGAGCTTTGGCGGGAAAGCCATTGAGAGGAACGAAGTTGATAAAAACAGCGCGAAAACAAAAACGTGACCTCACAACACAGGCGCTGACTAGCCACTTACTAGCAACTAGCCTGCCAAAATGCTATCTTGCATTGAGAGGTTTTGAAAAGTGCGGTAT
>JAJIZL010031792.1:0-28459 GCA_023969395.1 Amblyomma maculatum | reverse complement strand
AACTAAAAGCCAAATCTAAAAAACTCATTTTTCCTGACCTTGGTGAACAGTACGTGGGCTTACAGGAGTTCAATAAGCAAATGTCTGAACTAAGAATAAAATCCTCGATAAGCTGTCCACGTGTATCACTTTTTTCACTTCCCCACAAAGGGGAGTGTGCATTAAAATCTCCTACTACTAGGTAGGGCTCTGGTAGTTGGCAAAAAAGGTTTTCTAGATCATGGAGTGTTATTTTAAGATTTGGTTCAAGATAGACAGAACACACAGTAAGAGTTTTAAAGGCAATTATTGTGGCTGCTACAGCTTCTAAGGGAGTGTTTAATTTCAGTTCTTGAGCTGGAACTCCACTTTGCAATATGATGGCCGCACCACCCGAAAGCCTGCTTGCTTGCTCTCGATCTCGGCGGAAGACTTGATATTTTTTCAGTATATTCGAGTGCATGCAACCTAAATTTGTTTCCTGTACGCACAGTGCAACTGGCGAGACTGTATCTAGAATGTCTTTTATGTCATTAATATTCTTTAGAAGTCCTCTACAGTTCCACTGTACCAGGAATGCCATCTTATTTTGTTGAAAGCTTAGAAATTAAGTTAGGTTTTTTCCAGGGCCCGTGATTCGGGCCTTGTCTGTTTTGGTTCTTTCCAAGGAGCTCTGCCGTCTCTGTGACGAAGACGGCAAAGAGCTGTCCTGGCCTATGTCCATTACCTCGTCTGAGGTGCTGGACGAACGTGCCAGAGGCACGTGTTCTTTCTTTTTAGACCTTGCCTCGTGGGCGGAGGTCTTGTGGCCCGCCGACCCTGAGGGACGCGTAGCCTGTTTTGGGGGTGGTGGAGGAGCGGGAGCTGCTTCCACCGGGGCAGGGGATGGCACTACCTCAGCCTCGTTTGAGGTCTGGGTAGGTGCCGAAGGCCGTTGTGGTGCCCCGCCCTGTCGCACCACATCGGCGAGATTTGGTTTCGCTGTGAACTGAAATGCGTTCTTGGTTTTGTTGTACTGAGTATGTGCCTCTTTGTATGTGATGTTCTTTGTTGTTTTTAGTGTAATGATCTGCTTTTCTTCTTTCCGTTTTTGGCAGGATCGAGAGTATGCGGGGTGATCCCCCTCACAGTTTGCACAGCGTGGGTTTGCGGTGCAGTTATCAGAGTTGTGGTCGTTCGCAGCACATTTCGCACAAGTTCTGCGGCCACGGCAACTTTGCGAACCATGGCCGTATTTCTGGCAGTTGAAGCATCTCCTCGGATTTGGGATGTACGGTCGGACGTTTATTTTGATGTATCCGACTTCAATTGACTCTGGGAGGGTGCAGCTATTGAAAGTCAGAACCAGATGTTTTGTAGGGATCTCCTTGTTATCCTTTCGGATTTTTATTCTGTGAACTGCTATGACGTTTTGGTCTGCTAGTCCTTCTGCCATTTCATCTTCAGTGAGAGCAATGAAGTCTATCTCAGATATTACTCCTTTTACAATGTTCAAGGATCGGTGGGGAGTGATGACGACAGGGATGTCCCCAAGCGACACAATGTTTTTCAGGTTGGAGGACTGGCACTTGGTTTGTACTTCTAGCAAGAGGTCACCATTTGCAAGTTTTGATACTTTATATCCAGGGCCCAGGTCTTTAGTGAGACACTTTGACACTATGAAAGGGGAGATTTTTCGAGCGGGTTTTTCAAGCTCCTCGCTATGTATGACATGGAACTTTGGGAAAGTCTCTTTTGTTTTCACAAAGAAATGGCTTGTAGCATCGGTCCGCCCTCGTTTGTTTGGAGGGCGATCATTTGTTTGGGAGAAAGAATCCATGAAAGGGTTTGTGTTTTCGGTAGTTGTGCCTGCCACCCACCATGGAGCCCAACGAGGGGACGGGACAGGAACTTGCAAGAAGTCCTGCCCACGCCAGCAGTACACCGCTACTATAACCAAATATGGGCAACTCAGGGTAGCTACTCCACACAAGGTTAACCCTCGCCGCCAAGAAAAAAGGAAAAACACGAAGTGAGGAGGAGACAGGACAGTGCTGAGAAAAGAGATAGGAAAGTGAAAGATGAAGTGGAGGACAGGAAAAGGCGACTGCCGATTTCCTCCGGGTGGGTCAGCCCGGAGGTGCCGTCTGTGGGAAGCGTGGGCCAAAGTGGTGTGTTGCCTCCGCCGAGGGGCTCTTTTAACTTTGTCCAGCGTCGTATCGATATTGAAATTTTTGTTATGCATTGAGAGAAGAGACTTTTCTCAGAAATACGTTTCTAACAGCTACTATCTTGCAGAATGCCGTAGTTGCTTCGAAAAAGCATTTTTCAGAATATGTATTGTTGCCTGGTGCCCAACCGGTCAGAGCGTAACAGAACCGCAGCTTTCTTTACTTCATGTGGACGAGCGAATAGAACCAAGAGCTATTTTCTGCTCAACAGAATATGAGGCTTAAGCGTTTGACGATTTGATGCTATAGGCTCTCCACGCACAGCTGCAAAAATGCGATGTTTTTTTTTGTTTTTTTAATGGTTCGTTTTTGTCACTGCCAAAAGTAACATACCCAGAGGAGCTGGTCCTCGCTCGTGTGGTACCTCCTGTTCCCAAGTAACCATGTCGGTTATCCAAAGGTGAACCGTGTGTTCAGGTCGTTGTTTAGCCGATTTCCTTCTATGAAAAGTTGACTGCAATGGCAAAGATGAACGTCGGCTATGCATGTGTTCACAGAATTCGATGTTGTTGTTTTTTTTTGTACTTAAACTTTGCTTTTGAATGTGATCGTCGTCGCATCTCGTACGAGAACATTGAAATACCACGTGCAAGGTTATACGCTCGGCAATATAAAGAAAGATACAGAAAGCTTGTAAACGAAGGATGGGCAGAGAAAACGCAGGAACGCCACTGAAGTCTCTTCCGGTTGTGGAAAACACTACTTTGCTTGTGCGACGTGAAACACTCCACATGAAAATGCATGGAAAGAAACGTAGGTACCCGTACTTATCGGTATATTTTAATAATTCCTATGATCCGCGCTCGCGTAGTTATTTTGAAACGAGGCCCCAACCTTTTCTATATATAACAGAGGATGGGTGCCAGATAAGTGGATAATTAGAAACACTCTCAGCGCAGTGGTTGTCACCTTGTTCATGTACTTCCTTTCTCAGCGCGACGTATCAAGCTACGTTATAAACTTGGGGAAGGGGGGGGGGGGGGGTCTAAGTGATGTAAGAAATATGTGTGCAACTTCCAGGAAGCCGCAGCTGACAATCAGCTGAAGTCGTTTTTACACCACCCACTGTTAAGAAAGGCATCAACTGAAAAGCAATGCGGCGGACTAAGTAAACAAATCGGGCTGCTGTAATTTAGTGGGTAACGACAGAAGTTCACATGCTTCATTTCTTCCTCCGTATGTTCCTTACGTATAAGCGATTTTCTTCAACAACAGTACCAGAAACTTCAAACCTCTATAGCATGTAATTAGTTATCTGGAAGGTAATATCGGCCAGAAAGCTAGGCCACTTATTAACATTTTTATAGATAGAGAGATCGTTGTCCCGATCTGTTAGGCGGCGCCCAGCGCGTCTTGTAGTACCTAGTATATGCGGGTCTAAACGAATACAAGGACGTCACGTGATATATATAATTTTCTAAGTTCACTCGCATTGTGAATTGATGTTCCGGTACGGCAAAGGCCACCAGTGCGGAAGAAGGCATTGATTATTTCTAGTGCTGTACTAACAAACGCGTCAAAATTTTGCCCTGCTTTCAGAAAGCAGCCAGGTGTCAAGTAAGTACTAAGAGTCCAGAAAAATCATTCTATAACTAGCTGACAGATACAATGCAAGTTATGATATCTAGCTTGCATATGGGCACAAGCGTACTCAATTCGGTACCAATAACTCGCAACCTAGCGCTCTGTGACATCATGAAATAGCGATTATTCGCGGTGCTAGCTCCTTTGATATCAATCGGTACATGAAGTCAGACGAGCAATGTTTTAGAAGCGGCTACGTAACCATGGCTCCTAAGACACTTGTGGCGGAAAAAATGTTTCAGCAGGTTCAATTATAAAGTAAAGCTACCACCCAACTGCCACCTGTCCCACTTATTTGAATAAATTGCCACTTTATCATTAGAAATACCACTGGGAGGGAAACACAAGGTGTATACCTGGAATAGCGCGAAAACAGCCTCCTTATTGCAGGCGGTAGTAGGCAGGTGAGATGATCATGGCCGAACTAACAAGAGCTGCCAACTAAGGAAACACATTACAGATGATATTCAAACAGACCAGGAACCTGGGATTCTGAGCCACGCTACTCCTATTCCATTCAGGCTCTTCATGCGGCTTCTTGAAGCGAGGCTTTATATCAAAGCCGCTCCTACCAACCTAGGGAACATGTGCAAAAAACTTCCTCGCGCGAACTCCGCCCCTATTAAAGGGGCCCTACTATGACTGCGCTTTACAAGGCAACCTATTGGTGTTTTTTTTTTTTTGCATTCTCAAACGCAATTAGACACAGAAGTACAGGTGGGAATTTCACCCCAAAGACATCCACTCAGCCCAAATGACCTCGCTGAACCTCAACCTTACGAGACGACCTCACCTCACTTTTCCAGACAGTACTAGCCACCTCACTGAACCTCAGTTCCAACTCATATTGGAGGCTCAGATTGGAAGCTAGACCTCAAGATAGAAAGGTTAAAAAGTTGGTAAAAGAGTTATGCACTATAATTTGAAATTAAAAGCCGCCTGTCGATAATTGTCAGCAGTAAATAACTATAGTGTGTATAGGATGGGTTGAGTAATTTGGTATTTCAGAAAACTCGGGACACCATCGTTGGGTGATCTTAGATCCACATTGTTTGCCGTTATGTGGCGCTCCTCAGAGTATATTCTATAGTCTACTTAATTTGGTAATAAACCAAGAATAATGACGGAAATATTAGATATTCACTGTAAGATGTAATGCGTTTCTTTATGCTTGCTGTATAGGATTAGGCAACAACCAATAGCATTTTTTTTATCGGCATACTACCTCTTGCGCTCGCTTTTTGTTGGGTGTTTAAAGAAAGCCCACATAATGCAAAAAGAACAGCACGTGATTGCGCACGCTTTGCTAATTCGAAACGCTATTCGCAGCGCTGCAAATCACTAGAGCAAGAGAGCTATTGCGTTTTCTATATATTTCGAGGAATTTTTATATGCTTAAACCACGCATGAGATACACTAACAGAAGAAATATTGTATCTTCCTAACCTTCTCTATCAGTTAGCGAAACACACTTAACCTTGATGTGAATATCACAAAATGCGTGATCGATCTTAGCCAGTTATATAACTAACCAGATTTTTTTTTTTAAATTACGGACAACCTCGAGTTTCATCCAGGTGCATAGGTGACAGAGTCTTAACACCGAACTTTCATTTCTTAATTGTTTTTATATGGTTATTGTTGGGGCAAATGAAGCTTGTCCCTTTTCGGTTAATTCTGGCTCATTTTAAGTTAATTCTATACTTGGTTGAGATCAATTGTGCACTGAAACTAATTACAATTTCTTTGCATTTCGACAGACCGCGCTGCATGCGCTCTAGCATAAAAAGCCTTGAGAATGTCACAGGGGTGGAAACAATAGGACGTTTTCTGCACCGAACTCCAGTATGTTCTTGCATTTAATTTTTAGCCCCAGCTGCTTTAAATGTGCTGAATGTACGATATTTAATGAAAATATGCTGTTAGTAGATGCTTATGTTACTTGGCTTGACAATGCAGCGTCAATACTTCCAGCATCTTATACACAATGGTAGTGGCAATGCAGTTATTATTCATTCGTTTGATCCCTCAAGAAATTCTATAACAAGTGTCGTGAGCCTACTCCCCGCACTTTCCCCCCAGCCTAACAAAACTTTTTTCTACGCCAATGCTGCTCAGACGCACCTTCCAAATTTTCTTCTTTTTTTTTTTTTTTGTATACAAACCGCAGTGCCTGTGCCGTTCAGTCTAACTTTAGCGCTAATTTCGGTTTCTTTTCAATTTATTTTTTTCACAGTGGTTGAAGGAGGCGGGCAAGTATCAGCATTCGATCACATAAATACATCTTCACTTCGTTACAGTGAGGTTGTATGAGATCCGCGTTATTTTGGTATAAACGTTTGCCCCTCCAGTTCTACGCGAGTTTGATTGCGACGGGATAATGTTGCTAGATTACAGATGCATCCTTACACATCTCGAGAGCAGACTTTAAAAACTTCAACCGCCGTTATGTGCCTGCATGAGCCTTTTTGTTCATCTTATTGTCAGAAGTAACATCACCTATCACCTGTCTGTCCAAGTCATAAAGAACAACAAAATTCATAGGCGTACAAGAGGATTTCTGTACGCTTGTCTTTTTATCACCGGTCTGTTCACTCCCCCATCGGGTAAGCTGTCTGGATTCTTAATTAAAAACGAGTCATGGAGGTTGGAAAGAAATGTTTGGGACTCACTACCTTTAAGTACAAAAAATATCAAATGTTTCTTAAGCTTCAATGATAGACTCATCCCTAGTTAGATAATGTCATGTGCTCTGAATGAAACATGAAAGGTTCGTTCATGCTTGCGGCGTATGTTTTCCGTTTTTTGATTACAAGGAGCACTCTTGCAATTTTGATGTGAGAATTGATTTCCTGTAGGTGGTACTGGGCACTTCACGTAGGGAGAAAATGAGCGGTAGGCAGGTTGGTATGTCTTGTTGGCATTCTGATGTTCTAATCAGATACTCACATTACTCAATATATCCACGTGAGCCTTTGCGGGTTAGAATTAACTGGTATTAACTGACAAGCATCACTGGAATAAGAGTGCCAGTACCAAAATCGGGTCATGTAAATGCCAGTAGTTGCAGAGGTGTAACGAAAGAGGGAATACTGCTACTGCTATTACTCTGTATATATATGTCTTCAATGCACTGCTCTACTCTACCAAAACCAGTAGATGGAATACACAAAATGTGAAAAAAATGCTCCAAATATCGAAGTGCACGGCATTGCATATGCCTAATGAGCATTATTTTCATAGGATTGCCTCTATTTTCTTGCGTACTTTGTATTCTTCGTACACGGCCAACTCGTATTCTACAGTGGCTGAATCACTTTTGTCACCTTCATTCCAAAGGTTACGGCAAGACTCCGACAACAGTTTACCAATATAATCGGGTACAATTTTAACAGGACTGTGATCTCAAGAAAAATGGATGGCTAAGCACCGATGTAAAGAATGACAGCAAATATTCTTTTCCAGGGGCGCACAAGATCAGTCGTCCTACATGATGTTCGCGGGAGTCGCTTTTCTGTTTCTGCTGATTGTTGGCGTTGGAGTCTTTCTCTGGAGGTGCGAGTGAGTACACTATGTGCTTTTAAGAACAACTACAGCGTTTAACTGCGGTTCTCCTATTAGTTGCCTCGTGGCATAGGAATGATCGAAGGCAAAACATACCGAAAGCTCTCACTTCAGGCCTTGGAACATTTGACATTCTTCAGAATGAAAATACCGATGTTTGCTAGGAGTTTTCAATAAGAGTATTCAAGGTATAAATAATCGCATGCGCTTCGGTGGACTTTTCTCAAGTCAGGCTTGTTATGTATCACCGGAAAGCACCGGTTGTGCCAGGCAATACGCATACGTCCGTAATGTGATCGCTGGCGTTCTGATTCCGCAAACAGTCACATTAGAGAAGTGGAAAATCTCGCCAATATACTACGTATGTTCGAACTTGCTTTTGAGCACAGTCAAAAATAATGCAGCCATATTTAACAGAACAGCACATTCTCATGAAGATTATTGTGGGCTGTAACGTCAGCTACCTGTTCGCCCCCCCCCCCCCCCCCCTGGTCCACGTTCTAACGGTTAATCACGTAATTACTGGCACTGGGGAGACTAAACAGAGAGACAATTTTGTTGAACCATCAGTTGCTGTCTGTTTGAACGGCTTCAAGCAACAATCCCAGCCCGCGTTTTAGCGAAACACCGATTCCTCGGCTACATTTGAGAAAAATTGGAGCCCATTTCGAACAAAAGCAGCTGAAAGTGCGGGAACATTCTGAGCGGTGTAGAATCATTTGTGAGACAGCAGCTCGTCTAAGCAGAAATGGCCCTGCGACATCCACGGGAATGCAAACTCAGCGGATATCCATTTAGCTGATATCCTCGCTAATAACCAATTTGTTCTCACGACTGCCTCTACGGAGGAGTTGAGTCAAGCCCCGAACAAGGATTAATGTCTGAAGTTTCTGAGAAATCTGCGTAGTTTTCCTTTATAGCTGTATGACTTCTCTCTCTGGCTACGTATTTATGGCTGTACTATTTATAAAATAAAACTAGGAACGGTAAATAAATTGATAGATGGTTTGTTCAATGATATTTATCGGAAAGTAATCCATACGACGGGTTATGGGCTAAAGAGGCCTCGTAAGTGCCAAGCACAGAAAGTCGCCTCTCCGGTCGTTCCGCCTAAATATTAAAACTGATGGCAGTAATATCTGCGCAAGTTGTTGCTGTTATTCGCGCTCCCTGCTTTTTGTTGCCAAGGCTAGCCTTCGAGACGCGCTTATGCTGTGTAGTTTGTCTCACATACGAAGCTGCGAGCTCAAGCACAATATCGTAATCAATAAAGACAAAGCCATTTGAATTTAGTACTCTGACCCGAAGTTTGCTTTGAACGGCGGTCTGCTGAACATAAAAATGCGCAACATTTCAGCCGAACACCTCTTGGTAACAGCGCTTCTACCGCCTACCTGTCTTCATGCGGCATCTCTTGCCTTATATTCTGTGTAGGTTTGAGTGTGCGACAATGCATACAGCACTGTGTACACTAGACAGCACAGCGTTTCCTTCCTTTATTCTGATGGTTCGACATGCTCAATCCAGTCAAAACTCGTAATATGGCCGCGAAAGAAGAAGTGCAAGCATTACTCCCCTCTGGTGACAAACGGCGAATCCAATTTGAACTGCGAATAATATTTTGAGTAAAACAGCTTCTACAGCACTCTGGTTTAGAGCATAGGCATGCTCGCACAACTTGTACATTTTGATTCCAATATACATGAAATACATACTGACGACAACGGACGCATGCATAGTAACTGAATGCGGTTAAGATGTGAAAAAGGCATTAAAACGCGGCATCTGACTTTTACCCTTAGAGGCTTTTTTAATCTGATTTACAACAGCTCGGGTAAAACGTCCGTAACTTCAGTGCCAACATCGCAACTTCCCCTGTTGAAAGGATGAAATGTGTTTCCGTATCCAACCATAATTGTTCCATATTTTTGGATATATTGATCTTCCCTCCGTCCTGAGAAGCATACTTTTCCCTTAAAAGAAGTTCACGAGAAAATAGTTGCCATTCTGTTCTTTTACTTACTTTAAGGTAGTTTATGTCCTCAATGTACCGACTGACTCATCGCCGAGGAGCCATATATGGTTATCATTTTCCTGGTTCTGAAATTTATTCGAAAGTTCAATATACTATACCAAGTGCATGATAACAGAAATGTGGCGCATAAAGTTCCGATATCTTTTAACGGCGCTTTTACTGTCCCTATAAATGAAATCCCGGAGTGTGGTGTTCATACTTGGCGCGCAGTGAAAAGCTCGGGTGATGACGTCAGGGACGACAACGAGGGCGGACCGAGCAGCTCCTCCGGCCCCTCCAGCTCCTCCGGCCCCTCCTTTTCTTCTTCGCCACCAGGTAAGTCTCCCATTCCCCCTTGGTCATACAAACAATTCCCCCGCTTTTTTACCTCACGTAAAGTCTTTGTTCACAGACCTGTAACGGTCAATTTTTGCTCATAGCGCGTTAATTCAAATCTATAGGCTGGTTGTAATGAAACGAGGTACAAAGCACTTAGGTCTCTTACATTCTAGGATTCATAAGAAAAACTCAGAAGACACATCAACGACCTATTGAAACCTGAAAACAGGCCCGAGCTTTTTAGACACGATGCATGGAAGGGCGTAACGATAAAAGCCTACAGCCCGTTTCTGCTACTAGTCCTGCGCTTCTAAAACGGAAACCTTCAAGGCAGAGTTAATGTTTCGCTTGTCAAATATGATAAATATGAAGCGGTCATACCTGTATGCGTGAAGATTTGGCAGAAGTTTGACCCAGAGAGGCTCATTAGAACCCCAACTAGCACCAACATGCATAGAGTTCCTTACTCTTACCTAGAGGGAAAGCTGTGCTGCCATCTATGGGAGTTTACATGGAGTTTCCAGACGGCCAGTTCAGCCACCATGGGCGCTCAAAGCATCATGGGCCGGAGAGCTACCGAGTGCAGAACTACAACTTTCGGCCAAAACTAATGCAAAGATAAACGTTGTTCTACCATAAATAATGTCCTAAGATTGAATATTGTGACTATAAATTGCAAAAAGAGAGAGAAACAGCATGTCAGTGTGATATTTATCCAATATAAGCGATGGCTCTTTCTCCTATTGGCTTAGTTTTGAGCAGCACAAATACCAATATTTCGCACTTAATAGGCAAAATTTGAAATAAAAAACGTTACAAAAATATTTATGGTTGTGCAAATAGGCATTTCGGGGAACAAAAACCATTTATTGGCGACGTCTGCTTTTGCGCCTTCGCTACTATGGCTTTCGCGGTCTATGTACGCACCTTCACATGATGATGATGATGAAAAAAGAAACATCGCAGTAACGCCACTCCACGTACCCGAGAAAAACCGACTGTCCCGCAACAAGTAGCACACCGGCCCATGATTCTTAGCGCGCCCATGGTGGCTGAAGTGCAGCGCCCTCAGCTTTCCCTCTAGTTAGTGTGAGGAACTCTATGGCATCATGCAGGGGCACTAGTTGTAGATACCTCCATTGCTGCAGCCTTGGTTGCCTTCCTAGAAAGCTTGGTAACACACTCACTAATAAAGGGCCGTTTTTCGAATGAAGTCGAAGGAATAGAACAATACCCAACTTATATGATTTGTGACGAGGAGACCAGCGACGGCGATTGCAGGGGATCAGAGACAAATTAACGTAATTGTGTTTGATAGCTGTTTTTGAGGGAGGCTCTTTTTCTAGAGCGTCAAATCGGATGTGCTGGGTCCGATCCAAGCCAGTGAGATTCAATTAAACATCGGAATTTAAGATACTTAAACGGAAAAACATCTTTGATATTTTTCAGAAACCAGTGAGCCTTCAAAAAATTTATTTGCTTTCATGCGCCCTAAATTTTCTGACTGGGCAAATTCTAGTTCGTGTATTATCACTCTGCACATCATATGCGCCTTATATATAGGCAACACAACGATTCAAACATGGTAATTTTTTTGCTACTATAGTGGACTATAAAGCAAGTCATATGAACTTTGAGTGCGTTTCGGAAGCTAGTAATATTTGGCTGAGTTCTATTTAATAATCGATTACACATCCGTGTCTACTCCTAGCACCACCCGAATACTTCGGTTCAGCTGTTTGCTCTTTACGTCCTCCAAATTTTGTATTAAGCGTTGAACACCGGAAAAACCAGCAATTAGAAACACGTTTTAGGAAGTTCTTGTAGATGAAAGTTGGGTAGAATGCAGGCAAGAAGATAGCTACACAGAACAAAAAAGGACAGAATAGCATTTGAGGGGACCTCTCTTTGTAAGCCAACTGTATCTCCTGGTCAAAACGCTGGCTTGCGAACTGAGGCCCGCCCACCAACCCAGTTCGGTTCTCTCTCATACAGATGGAAGTAGCTATACAAACCAGGTATTAATAAATATACAAACGCGCCTACTAGGCGGTGCGTTTTAAAGTACAAAATTATGCAGCGAAGATATAACCAATGCGAGAATACAATTTAAAACGACTGAGACATTAAATGACTTCGCCCGTTCACTTTCTTTACTACGCCCGTGGTACAGATTAAAACGGAAGCAGTCTAATGTATAAGTTCTTTACCTCAATGAAGACCTGCAGAACACTGCTGAAAAGAATTTATGTTCCCTATACGGAGCAACTGGTTCAAGTAACCCCAATAAATCCCAGCGCTTGACGCTAAAGACTCTAGTGAAGTGAATGATGAAATGACCTCTTGCAACGGCTGCAACTTCATGAGCAGGGGTAAGACGCCCGACTACTGTGCCGGAGTACCCGGGTTCGAACCCGACCTCGGCGGCTGCGTTTCGATGGAGGCGAAACGAAGAGGCGTCCGTGTGCTGTGCGATGTCAGCGCACGTTAAAGATCCCCAGGTGGTCGAAATTACTCCGTAGCCCTCCACTACGGCTCCTCTTTCTCTCTTTCCACTTTCACTCCCACCTTCCTACCTTCCCTTACGGCGCGGTTTTGGTGTCCACAGAAAAACAAGTGAGACAGTTACCGCGCCTTTCCCTTCCTATAAAAGCAATCAAAAGCAACTTCAGGAACTTGCAACGCAAACTTATAGCACCAAAATATGCTCCAACGTTGGAGAAGTGGGTATGTTCAGCACAGTACTTTAGTCCAACGCATGTTGATTTTGTACAGAGAGGCGTCCGTGTGCTGTGTAGTATCAGTTGTTGTTGTGGCTGTAGGAAGAAGGAAAAGAAAATGCACGGGCCTGCTACTGGCTCTGTAGCTGATTGATAGATTTATAGGAAGGGAAAGGCGCGATAACTGTCTCACTTGTTTTCTGTGGACACCTTAACCGCGCCGTAAGGGAAGGGAGGAAGGTGGGAGTGTAAGTGAAAGAGAGAAAGATGAGCCGTAGGTAAGGGCTACGGAGTACTTTCGACCACCTGGGGATCTTTAAAGTGCGCTGACATCGCGCAACACACGGACGCGCCCCACCGGGGTGGCGCAGTGGTTACGGCGCTCGACTACTGTTCCCAAGGATGCGCGATCGAATCCCGACCTCTGCGGCCGCTTTTCAATGGAGGCGAAAAGCAAGGCGTCTGTGTGCTGTGCGATGTCAGTGCACGTTGAAGAACCCCAGATGGTCGAAATTTCCGGAGTCCTCCACTACGGCGTGTCTCATAGCCTGAGTCGCTTTGGGACGTTAAACCCCACAAACCAAACCAACCAACGAACACACGGACGCCTCTTCGTTTCGCCTCCATCGAAACGACAGATAAAAATTCGGTGGCAGACTAGCCCCCGCCGCAAGCGGCGGTGACCTGCCTGTCCTAACCCCGTAGGGCCAGGAGCAGCCAGCCAGAGTGGTAGGTTGTTGTTGTTGTTGTTGTGGCTGTAGGAAGAAGGAAAAGAAAATGCACGGGCCTGCTACTGGCTCTGTAGCTGAGCCACCTCCGCTGCCTCGTGCAGACAGAAGAGAAAATAGAGAAGAAAGAAAAAGAAGAGGGAAAGAAAGACGCGCGCCGCAACAACAGCCGTCGTCCACCACCAGCGGTGGCGTGTGCAATGACGGCCTACAACAGATAAAAATTCGGTGTCAGGCCAGCCCCCGCCGCAAGCAGCGCTGACCCACCTGCACCAGCCCCATCCCAGAGTGGTAGGCCTTAGATGTGCGATGTCACCCTGCAACATTGGACGTCAAAGTCAGATACAGCGCCTTTCATATCTTAACCTATGTACAATATACAATCTAAAATGTGAAAACAGGACCTTGACCTGCTATATGCAGGTGTCCACAGTTTCATAGCGCCAACTTAAACGCATAAGGCTCCTTCCTATCCGCGAAACCTAACCCACGAGCCGTCAGCGCGGAAATTTTAAGACGAAAGCCTTTATTGGCCCATGCTCGCGGCCACTACTGTGCGTCCGGCCACGATCATCTCACACCTTAACTAGAGATAGTACTATTCACGGCTAATGACTACTTACTCGCTCACCTGTACCAAAAATTACTTCCTAGTCACTAATTGCTACAAAGTATACATTAGCCATGCCTAGTCATGGGTAATGGCAGATGACTGTGACTATGAATGGCAGATCACTTAATGTACAATATGCATGCAAAATATGAAAACATAATCTTGCCCGGGTTAGGTGTAGGTGTACACAACTCCGTGGCGTCAACTCAAAAGCATAAGGTGGTTTCCTATCCCCAAAAACTAACTTACGAGCCGTCAGCGCTGATGTTTTAAAGCGAAAACATTTATTGGCTCGTACTCGCGGGCATGGCTCTGCGTCCGGCCACAATCATATCACACCTTAACAAGTAGTAGTAATATTTATGACTAATGGCTAACTAGTCACTCACCAGTACTAATGACTGACTATAGTCAGAAACTAGTACATATTTGTCATTAGTGATACCTATAGGCGTGGGTAATTGCAGATGACTATGTAATGGCCGATGACTGTGAATGCACAATATGCATGAAAAATATAACACGAGATCTCGACCTGGTTAGGTGTAGATGTCCACAATTTCGTGGCGTCCACTCAAAGGTATAAGACTCCTTCCTTTCTTCAAAACGTATGTTAAATAACAGTTATGAAAAAACCGCTGATCGAAATGCGGCTGTTTTTGTTTTGTTTTTTTTAAGGCTATTACTACAACACTAACGGCTCTCGCTCTTTCACTAGGTTCAAGGCATGCTTAAACCCCGTTTTTTCCTTGTGTGCAGTTGACAGCGAAATGAGCTTATCAGCGCCCGCTACCGACCAAATATATGAGAGTGATGTTAAAACAGAGTTCCTTCGTATTTATTAAAATGACTGATTTTTTCCTAAGTAAGTTGATGTTTGCATTCATGAAGTATTCATTAGGCTCTTCTAAAGGCAGATATTAGAATTCTCGACCCGCTTTTTCTGGCCATGTATATTTAGAGTCTTTTCGCTAATACTTTTTTTTCGGGTGCGTTTTGTAGCTCCGAGTCCTCCGAAGCCTCCCAAAAGCGACGGCACTACGAAGGAGGAGACATCGACGGCTGACTCAGAACAAAACGATGAACCGCAGGTGACAGAAGCAGTCACCAGTCCTCAAGTCACCAGTCCTGCCTCAACAGCACCGTGTAAGCTATATTTGCTTCTCCTTTAACGTGTCCACAGCGCTGTTCTTGAAAGCTTCGCATATTCAATACGAGTGCCGGCGTTTCGGTTGGATCACATTAAGCGTTACAGCCACGCTGCAAGAACATTTTCCAATAAATAACACTTCCTAAAAAGAATCCGTCATAGCGCACACTATACTAGCTGAACGAGGACTATCGAAAAAAAGGAACATTGCAAAGGGCCGCTAAGGTATGCGGCTGGGACCCGCGCTCAGATAGATAACTCTGTTTTTGTTGTAGACCTATGCAAAATAAACATTCTCTCAGACGTCCCCTGAAAAAACTTTGCCTCATCTTGACATTGTAATGAGCGACTATCCCAGAAACCATTACTCAAACATGATCCATATGGGTAGCTGAATTGGATACAAATAGAGCTGTCGCCACCTCTATGCGCCCATTTGTTTCTAATAATGGACATTTTTGAATTATAGCTTTAACTTAATCTAGGGTTTTGGCATGATACCCGGTACAAAGTAATGCTTTACTTTTGGATCAAATGGCTTTATCCTAGGATGTCAATCTTGTGGGCATTGTACTTTCGAAGTTTCACGAACTTAAAGAAAAGAAACCTACAAGGGACCCAAAACTAGTATCTTTTGTGTACCTCTTTAGGCGTTTCCTTTTACCCCCGTCGGCTGTCAATATTTCGACTGTAATTACCAACTTGGTTCTAACAAATGTTTTAGCTTCATATCAATCTCCGCCGCACACATAGAGCGATAAACCAATTCTAATCAATGCCGGCTTTTCATAGCTAAATTATTATGTCAAGCTGCGAAACAGCTTACGCTCTTTCTTTATGCCCTTCACCCATGGAACAGAATAGGACGAGAGGCATTAAGCCCCAGAAGTAGTTTCTCCAAGACGGCTGCTATTCTGATAAACTTCGATTGGGTCCTTCGCATTAAGCTCTCATTACCCTCCTTTCGAGACAAGACGCTATATTAGACCTCCGTTTTAACAAGGCAACTACCCTGACATGCAACGGTCATTTATTTTCCCTTCATCTCGCTTACTTCCTGCTCACACCAGTTGTGGAGCAGTGCACAGATCAACAAACAATAATTGTTTCGTTATAGAAGACAGATGTGCACTCTACCAAGAATTGCTGTTTGACTACTTGGTTTTTGACTTGCGAAACCACAAATGGTTTTCTAAAAACGTGGCATGGCACACAAATACAAGAAGAGCCCGAATCACAGGTTGTCATTTTATGCTCATTCCGTCTCTGTGTACTTCTGCGTTCCCTGCTTTTGACGCATTTTTCTTGCGACTTCAAACGGTGTGCGCGCATTTACGAAATTCACCTCCGTCAATGCCCCCCCCCCCCCCCTCATGCGCGGTAGTGTGCGTATTTCTTTTGCTACGTTTGTAGCACGCCAGCTTTGAAGGAAAAACTGGCGCATATGGTGGCTGAAAAGTCGATCCCTTGTCTTGTACTCAGCTGATGCTTCTCACCCAGTCAGAAAAAACTGCACAAAAGTTTCTGTTGTTACGACAGAATTTCTGTACGGTTTCTGACGGGAAACCTGTTGTGACAACAGAACGTTCTGATGAAACATCAAAATTTTCTGTACTTACAAGAAAAAAGTGCTACAGAACTACAGACAACAGAATTATGCTACAGAAAAACTACAGAACTACAGGAAAGTATTACAGAACTACAAAAAAATCTTACGTTTACGACAAAACGACAGAATATTTTGTCGTATTTTTGACACGTCTCTATAGCTTTTTTCGACTTCAGTCATGTTCTTGACAGTTTTTTTTTCGTTATATTGCTGCGACCCTAGTTGCTGTCCGTCGGCAGGTCGTCAAAAAGCGTAGATGCGGTATGCAGCTACAGGGAATGTGCATCTACGTGACAGTGGCGACGATGTCGTGGTTCATGAAGCATGGCGAAAGGCTGCAGCCATACATAATCTGATCAGTGTTATCTGTTTCGGCTTACGCTGGTGAAGCTGCGCCCTTCCCCACAATATGGCGTCTGTGTCGTCACCTGAATGCCTCCTGTAGTAGTTTCAGGGATTGGCACCGCAAAAAGACAATAGCGCCATGCAAAACGACCTAATCGTAATAGACACCACTCAGAAGTGATCCTCAGCGAAAGGCATCAGCCGAGCTGACAGTAGAACCCCCAGATAGCGTCCTCGACGTAGAATCCTCCGTATTTCGTGTGGATCTACGTCATAAAGCAGTGACAAGGGCCACTTCAATGGCGTATCTATGCATAGCACTGTATGGCCACAACGATTGCAGCACATGCACACTGAGCCAACTGTCGTTTATAATGCAGTTTCCTGGAGCGTTTCTCTCGAAGCTAAGTACTACTCTGTTTATTTCGTTGTGTATTTCATTTCTTGTGTTCGGGAGGTTTGCTTTTAACGACTTAAAAATTGCTAATTTGACACTGGTCGAAGGGAGTAAAGTTAGACTATGAAATTTTTACATTTCTTTTTAACTAACAAAAGTTGCAGCGGCCGCTGCCATGAAGCTTAATTTCAAGAACAGGACATTTTGGGAAATGACTGCTATGAAAGGCCCCTTCATTGGCTTATTTATGTATAGCACTCTATGGCAACAACTGTTGCAGCACACGCACAGTGTTGGAGTTTGGAACGCTGTTTCTTGGAGCGTTTCTCTCGAAGCTAGGTCCTACTCTTTTTATTCCGTTGTGTAATTCATTTCCTGTGTGCGGAGGTTTGATTTCATCACTTAAAAATTGCTTATACTGAGGCTGGTTGAAGGGAGTGAAATTAGGCGAGCACATTTTTTACATTTCTTTTCGAACTAACAAAAGTGACAGTAATTGCAGCGTTGAAGCTTAATGTCGAGACCAGAAGTTCTTGAGAAATGACTGTTATGAAGGGCCCCTTCAATGGCGTACCTGTATGACCACGGCTGTTGCAGCACACGCACAGTGAGCCTGCTGTGTTTTAGAATGCTTGGAGCGCTTTTCTTGAAGCTAGGTGCTACTCTGTTTATTTCGTTGCGTATTTCATTTCCTGTGTTCCGGAGGTTTGTTTTTACCGCTTAAAAATTGCTTATACTGAGACAGATGGAAGGGAGTGAAATGAGGCTAGCAAATTTTTTACATTTCTTTATGAACTAACAAAAGTGGCAGTGATGCCAGCGTTACAGCTTAATATCGAAACCAGAAGCTCCTGGAAAATGACTGCTTTGCTAAGAAAAGTACTCCAGTGACTCCAATGGAAACCAGTGCCTCTCGAACGCTAGTACTGCACAAAATGCTGTTATACAGTTAGGGCTTCCGGCAGGGACACTTTCGCTAGAAGAATATAGAGTATACAGCAAATATTTTAAGGTTGTTTTTCATTTATGTGTCAGCTTTTCTGCTTCTTATTATGATTATAACTGAAAAAAATAAGCACACCTAGCGAATTCAACGCCATCTTCAATCATTGCGGGAAAACGTTTCTGGTGTAATGATGATGATGACCTGGCGCCAGCGCGCCGGCTCGAGACGCGAGCACCAGCAAGAACGAGCCTGGAACTGCAAGCAGCTATCTTGTCCTAGCTGTAGTAAATGAGCTCTCCCTACAATAAAGCTCGTTATACGGTTATGATTACTTCACGTATAAAATCCAATCATCTTGTATAGTGGATAAAACAGTTTGGCTCCTGCAAGTAAATGGCGCTTACGGCGTCCGAGTCTCGTTGAGGTTATCAGTGACCTGAAAAATCGAAACGGAACTTCTGCGCGGTTATTCCAATGGCCCTCAACTCCTGTAGAAACTTCTGCGGAGAGAGAGAGTGAAAATAGTCGAATACCGCTCATAACGTAAACAAACGTTTCAAGTCACGGCTGACATATAGGGGGCAAACTCTATTCCGAAACCACATTTCAGAGAAAGGTGAATGAACCTGTTCTGGAAACAAAGTAAACTAAAAGTTTCTGGTTGTTTCCCGATTGTCTCATCATCGTTTAAAAAACGCAATTATTTGTGACCATCGTTATGGGTTGTAAATTGTTCTCTTGGACAGAGACAACTTGTCCTGACCCTCGCCCTTACCGAGAATAGAAGCACGGATAGAGGGAGAAAGAAGATTGAAGATACGAGGTCACGATATGTCTCGTTAAAGTCCCCGATTACTAGAAATCCGGCGCTGACAGGTGGTATTCGTAGCAGCTGACAGGGCCGAGCACTGACGCAATGTAGGGTTGCCTGACTTTACGTTGTGCAGGAGCTTTCAACCCAGCCATCTCGTTTCATATGGGAATGGGTCTAAATCAGTCAGCCAGGACCTGTGCATTGATGTTAACCACATGCAGGCACATTCTTACGACTTGGTTAAAGCGGGCCTTTATATGTTGGCTGGTACCCTAGTCTATCGCGTCATAAGCTCAAGGGCGGGCCTTAAGTGTCCCCCATGATTCTACCTGCAAGTAGGTATTCCGCTCGAGGCTTTCATTTAAACTAGTTAAGAAGTAATTTAATATACTTAGTTCGGAGTAATTTTAATTTGTTCACTTTTTCAGTTCAATGTATTGCAGATACGTTTTTGCAACGAAAGCTATACTGCGGTAGGTTTTCAAGCCGTCGGGGTGGCACCGTGGCCCCGTAGAAGAAGAAAAGAAGAAGAATGAGAAGAAGAAGTAGGAGAAGGAAAAAACAAAAAGAAAAGAAAAGCAAAATAAGGAAAATAAAAGAAAAGGTGGAGAAGAAGTAAAAGAAGAATAAAAAGACTGATGACTCGGTAGTTTGTAAAGGCGAACGACAATAGCGAGTTGCTGGGACAGAAAGTTTGTTCGAGAGTTTATGACGGCGGTGTGCCCAGGAGTTCGACGTAGAGACGGTGTCATACCACTAGAAGTCTCCTACACCCGAGTGAGAATGACCAACGACGAGAGGCGAGATGTGCTCATACGGGAAGTGATTCCCCTATGGCATAAATAAAGCTGAAACCATAGAGTAAACTACTATGCTCAAAAGCCATGTCTTAACGTTCAAGCCGAACCTAAGCGTAGCCATGCAGACTGCTTTCGCCTAACTCCAGGTTTTATCACAAGCTAAACCACAGCTAATTTTCTTTTTCTCTTGTTCACACATCAAGTTCAAGATCAGTGGTTTATTCGTGGCTTTTTTTTTTCCCTAACGCTGACAGTCTCCGTCTCTGACATGGTGTGCACAGTTGGGAGCAGGGCATTAGTGCCGTACATGATACCCGCGGACGGCCTGTGCACCTACCTCTTCTACAGCGATGTCCTTTTGTCCGCTGGCACCCTGACCGGTGTGCACTCCGACGACAGTTGGAATTTGTTCCAGAACCTGATAAAGACGCACAACAAGACTAAAGGCGGCGTCTCGTTCGACATACGGTGAGGCCTGCTAGATTTATGCGGCGTTTCGTCCCGAGTACAGGCCCTGTCATTTGCGCTGGAAACGGGTCCTCCCCGAATTTGATCACTCGAACGCTAGGACCTCTCAAACGAACTAGGCACAGGGGTTAGTCAATCGGGGTATACAGAAGAAACGGCTTACTTTAAGAAAAAGAGGCGCGAAAACTAATCTTGTTCTTATTCCCTCAAACGTTTATATATCTAGAAAAGCAACTGAACAGTGATCGAGTTCAGTGGATTTCCCTAACCACTGCCCACTAACGTAGGAATTTGAATCCTGTGACTATTACCGCATAATGTTGTGGTCAGCAATATATTCTGCGGCTTTCCATACTCGATCCCAATAGGTGGCAGTACTATTGTAATATATTTACAAAGGTCGATGAAGAAAAATTTCTAACCTGCTAGCTGCCAGAAACTGGACCAATCTCATCCCTATGCGCGATGAAAAGGAAGCTGGACGGAAGGCACAGAGGTACTGTCGAGCTGGTAGAGGTAACTTAATTTTGTTTCTTTGTATCGCCTGTGGCCGTTGAGCCGCATGAGGGGATGCGATATTTTGCCGTTGCCGCTGCATTTCAAATAAGGCAGAGTGTAAATGGGATCGTTTCCTGTGCGACAATGTCGAGAACCCCAGTTGGTCCCGATAATCTAAGAATTTTTACTGTTATTTGGCCAATCGGCCTCCTGCAGTTTCCGGAAATTAAATACAACACTTGCCGTGCATCTAATATACCGATGGTGCAGAAGAAGAGTCCGGAAATGCCCAAAAGCGTGTGACCAAAGTCGGTGTAGTTTCCTGACGCAATTTTTCGTTCAGTTGAATGTTTTATTCATACTCAATTGCGGTTCGTAATAATTGCGCCTCATTTTTTTCCAGGTACGTAGAGGAAAGACATATCGAAGACAGCAAGGCGGTTGAACAGATTAAAGCCTTGGCCGACAATAACATAGCGAACTACGGCTTCCTGACCGTAGTCGCACAAAGCAAAGATCTACCAACGCACATTTCGAGAGTACGAGGCGGTCTAGAAGTGAGTATTGGACATTTTCGCTGCATCCATGCTGATGTTTTGTGGTACTACGGTTACTCGCTGATAACAAATGATTGCGGAGAGTGCAAAAGCGCACTGAGGAAGGGACGTACCTAACAGTAGGAAACCTATTACGGCACCGTTCAGGAATCCTTGAACCATGTTCGCGTTATGTGCACGGTTCAAGCACGCATTTCATTAAAGATCCGAGCAGCTTTCTTCAAAAGTAGCTAGACTAATGTTAGTAGTTTTGCACTGTTCGCCATTTCACGACTAGGCATATGGCCATTTAACACAGAACTGCATATCACTACCATATACCGCTGATAGCGGTCCGCAGTACAGGGACCGAAGCGGAGGTCTTGAAGGAGAGAATCTACGTTGTATTCGATCGGAGCTGTGTTCACAGTCTCGCGAGCCACTAGGTACCCACCGGCCTGTTTCTTGGTCCTTCATTAAAGACGGGCTGGAGATGAGAGTCTCAGAAGAAACCATTGAGCTTGTGAGTCAGAAATGTTCGGCAGGTTGACAACATATATCAGTCCCGTGCGCAGACCCCAGTTGTTTCCCCAAACAAAAAC
This sequence comes from Amblyomma maculatum, assembly GCA_023969395.1. NCBI lineage: Eukaryota > Metazoa > Arthropoda > Arachnida > Ixodida > Ixodidae > Amblyomma > Amblyomma maculatum. The sequence continues at coordinate 6,543 of JAJIZL010031792.1, read as the reverse complement.
CACTTATTACAAACTGAAACAATTTTATTTTCAAGAAATGCGGTCAATGAGTCCTAAATCTAAAGAAGAATTTTCAGGTTCCGTAGAAAACTATTTTTGCAGTTATAAACGCTTCAAAGCCGTGTATTAGACGACGTGCGCACCTGGCAGCGTCTAGTGGAGTTGGGCAATTTACAGGATGTGACATAGAAACGGCCGCTCGTCGTCAAGCGTTCTCAAGCCGGGCCCATTTCTGTGAATGTTCTACAGAAAGCGTGTAATCAAGATCTTGAGGCTGAAGCGTGACTTTGTGGCACTAGATTTGTTGCAGTGCTGAAGCTTATTTTATTATTTCCGCCTCAATTACCTGGCCGATACAGTGTGCAAGCTTTCAAGAGCACAAGCGCACGGCTACAAGGAACGCGCTTGTCGCATGCGTTTTAAGAGTTCGTAAATCAAAGTCAAAACAAACTGTGGTTCATGTTAATGGATGTCTTTCACTCGCAGTGTTGCAAATACACACAATTGGCACTCACGTATATGATAACACTCAAATAAATCTCTTGCCAACACGCAGAAGTTTCTGCACGAAGTAACAAACCGCTAGTATGCTATAAATACTGCGCCCGAGATATCATTTGTCCCTCTTTCTACGTCACTGGGGGCTCTTAGTAACGGCCGCCCTTAATTTCAGTTTCAGTTAGGGAAACGGCGATTTTTGTGAGCGATTTCTGAAACACTCCCTTCAATTAGGAATGCAACGTTTCGCTTTTTGAGGTCTCCTAACCTATAAAACGTTTGTTTTACGAAATGAAAAAAACATTCGTTGCATTTGACCTTTAATGGAGCACGATTCCTTATCATATCGCATTGTTTTACTTTTTTACATTGACCCACAATGACTTCATCAGGCGAAAGTTTGTAGTCAAGGAACATTTCTAAGGGGGATTTTGTTTTTCCGTTTGCTAAAGGAAAGTAATCGACATTTGACAATAATATGCACTGCGCAATTTGAGACAAAAGCGGTGAGCGTATCAAATGACATTAAATAAAGCAAGAATAAATAATGAACAGGACTTTGTATAAGCTGGAAGAAAGGATGATAATGACCGCTTTACTTTGTAGAGAGTAATGGCTTATAGCTCCTTCCAAAATGTGTCAGCACTTCAAAACACACATTCGGACAAAACTAACTGCCACCCGCCAAACGTTGAAACAAAATTAGCTGTCATGCAGCCCTATGGCACGCAGGCGTTCCCGGAGTGCAGGATTATTAGAGAGTGTGCTGGGAGAGTTGGATGTCATAGAGAGTCAATTAAGCTTCAAAGCGTTTAACAAAGCCTCCAGCAAGTCTCTCGCCTTCACACTCTACAGCTTTATTTAGGGGTGCCAAATGGCAATAGTACCTTAGAGAATCAGCACTATTGAAGCTGTGTGTAGACAGGGAAACGGAAGAGAAACCTCCCGTTTTATTCGTGCAATTCGTTGTTTCTTCCCATCAAGTATATGAAAAAAGACTTCGCGTAGTTCCCCGTCCCATTTATGTAACAAATACTATGCACTCTTTGAACAGAAATTTCTGAAGGTTCGAGTTATCTCAGCTGCCAAGAAAGCATTTTCAGCGCGTTTTCTATGCGCAAACGACTTAAATGCTCCCAGACGATTATTTCCTTCCAACATACTGCCAACTACCCTGCCTCTGTTTCTCTGCACAAAGTAGATGTGCTTTTGCTGAATAACTTTTCGCGTCATTTTTCCGTGCAGAAACTGAAGAATCTACAAGGCGATGACAAAACTAGGAAAACGATAATAGCACTTGGCCTCTACGACTACAGCGCCACTAACGCATGGCGGGCATACCAGGCACAGTTCAAAGCGGCTGTTGAGTGAGTACAGCAGATGCGACATTGGTTTTCACAGTGTCGTGTTTTTCTCTAAACACAAAGTGTCAGGATCTCGCAGCCAAGCACCAAGCGTCAGCGTCCCTTTGTGACTAAGGCTGCATTGCGAAGAAATAGGGTCATATATTCATAACTTTATCACTGTGGTGCTGTGAAGCCAATTCTGCCACATGTGCTTTTTGTATGCAATGTTCAGCAGTTTGATGCAAAGGATCGCGACTCTAGCGCGATCTATTGCATTGTGACAGCTTAGCTATGATGGCATAAGTTAAATCCCCCGCACAGTCTCCGCTTGCTTTCACTTAACCATCACGACGTTCTGAACGGAGCCACGCTCGGTCCACCGTGAGACGTACGATACCTGCGATCGCTGTGAGAAATGCGTATCGCCAAAATGTGCGACTCAAGACCGAACACCATTCCATAACAGCTGCCGTTTGTCAGTGTGCATCACAGGTTGCACAAGTGGCTGCTCGTCCTTTGTGCTCCCCCTTTCTCAGCAGGCGTGGCCAATGCGAACCGCTTCTGTGAAGGCTGCGCCCGTTGTCTTAGACGGCGGGCGTTCAGCTTCAGTGGCAACAAGTATTCAGATCCATTTTGGTACATAAGAACACTATATAAAAACAGATACCGAGCTGCTCAACAAATTGATGTACACCAAACGCATAATGTGCCTCCCACCAGAAGTTCTGTTCGTTGTAAAGTTAAGCTTTAACAAATTGATGTACACCAAACCCATAATGTGCCTCCCACCAGAAGTTCTGTTCGTCGTAAAGTTAAGCTTTTATCTACATTCAAGAAAAAAATTGGCAATCTAAACTGCGAATATCACATTAATTCCCTAATGTTGAGCTCCCCGCATGCAACATCCCTAGGGAGACATAAGCTGTGCATTTAATGGTATGACGTAGGACCATCAATCGATCCCGTCAGTCGCGTGAAATCACTTTGCTATTCGCTTAATCCCTTGGTTAGTTCCTGTATTATCTCGAACAGGCTCATAAGCATACAGTCGTAAACAACCGTATTATGTGAAAGGTAACTTGGCGTATGTATTAAGCCATGCTTTAACCAAGCCGAGGAATGTCCCTGCGCGTAGCCTTGTAGTAGCCTGTCTAATCGGTATGAAAGGGTTCTGCGCAGTAAAATTCCCATCAAAAAGAAGCTGTCGGAGTTGGCAAGTACTACTAACTCGATAATGTAATGTGGTCGTATGACGTCATACAACATGCCGACCATTCAATGCTCGGGTATGTCACCACCATATTGCCGCCCACCAGAAGCATATGCTAGTGATTATGCGGTGACAGTGTCTACGCTGATGCCAACGCCAGATTTGATTCCATGAATATTGGAGCATTTATTTATTTCGAATGAAAGCCCATCAAACGAAGTCCTGTATAAGTACAAGTACTTGTAGTACATAAGTACTATAAGAAAAAAGTCGTCGACGCCCACCCTGTGGCCTGAAATCAGTCGCAAAATCACGTCCGCTGGTCCATGGCTATAGACCATGATGGCTGACTTGACGTCGTGCAAGCACTGCCGTTAACGGCATTGCTTGCACGACATCTTTGACAGACATTACATGCTTCGCGGCATCTAGCACAGAACCAGGTTAAGTGGAGAAATATGGGAAAGGCCTTCGCCCTGCAGTGGGTATAATCAGGCGGATGATGATGATGATGATGACATGCTTCGCGTGTGGATGACAGAGGTGGTAACATTGGTGGGGCCGGTGAGTGATTACTTCGTACAAATTGTAAAGCAGGTCCGAACCCCTCGCTATAGGATACTGTCGTAACCCAGTAACTACTGCAGCTGCCTACTGACGCAGACAGGCATGACAGCAACGCCATTTCAATCCGGCATCGTCGGCGCTTCGGATAGCGACGGGCGATGCATCGCAGATCGGATGTGGTCCGCAGCGTGACGTCTCAATTTTGTCACTTTCGTGTTACGAGCATTTCAAGTACAGGCACACTAAACACTCTATATAATCCCACATTAGCATTATAGCTTTATTCATGGCTGCAGGCGCCACGAGCACTGCTAAACCCTATGGGTGGGGCACGAAGTCGAAGAGACTTGTCCTCCACAACCCGCCTGTCACACATTGAGCCTATCATTACTGTGAATTTCGGCCTAATGCGCAACCGACCTATCCAAAGTCTTGAGATAGCGCTTCTTGGAAAGTTTCCCCCTATAGAAAATAGGGGATTCTTATGGCGCTGATGTATGAGCCATCATGGTTTCCGCTCTTGGCCGAGCGGCCCATTTGCACAAACGGTAGTGTCGTGTAGCATCAGGCATGTCGAGGGGGATCTCAGCAAGCCTCATTGGTTGTTGGTGGAGTGAATATGCTGTAATAATAAGCGAGTACTTTCGTCGCTACGTAATGCTGAATGACTGGGGCTCTACATAGATATACTTTGACCATGTCTGTTCACACGCAGGACGACGAAGGCCGACATCGTTATCGCCCTGAGTTCCACGGGATGGCAAGAGAGCGACGTTTCCTGTTACGTGGCCCCTCCCACCGCTATAAACCCTTCCAACAAGAGATATCCTGACCTGGTAAGCAGCCTGGAGGGGACAAGTATACTCTGAATTTACATTAAATAGGTATATACAGTGGTCAATATTATGCAATTGTGGATAAGCAGAATACGGAACGAAGCACGCATGTGCTTCGGCGAATTAGGTAGAGCCGGACTAAGGAAAGGTAGTGATCCGGTAAAGTCTAATCGGGTAATTGTATTTATGGCCTTCATTGCATCGCGGATTGTATATGTTCCATCACAAGCGGGTCCCGACATTCTGTTTAGTTTTCATTTTATATACGTTTAGCTCTTCGAAAGTCGGGCCGGTAGCTGAAACTCACGGTTTCAGTGGTCATCCCGAACATCCAGCTACATTCATGTTGCAAATAAGATTGGAAGAAAAAAATTGGCATCGAAAAGAGTTGCGCTAAAGATTGGAAATCAGCCATTACAAGAGGTGGACGAATTGAAAGGATTTAGCCTAGCTATTCATAAATCTGGCAAAGGAACACAATGGCTCCATAGGATGAAAAAAACAGCTGCGACTTCCTTGCACTTGATAAAGCGTATTTCGTGAAAGGCGGGCGGAGCCCGAACGGAGATAGCAAGATGGCTTGTACAATCGGTGCCTCAGCCCAGGATATTGTACTAGGCCCAGTTCTAAACACTCACGAGGCGACAGTGGCCAGAGTTGAAAACAATAGATGGGAACGCAATGCGCACAATAACTGCCTTACCAAAACATTCCCCCATCCCTATTCTTCGGGAATATGCACAGTTAAGCACACTAACAGAATTCGTTGAGCAACGAGTCGAAACAACGAATACGAAACGAAAATATGTTATACCCATGACATAAGTCTAGGCAGCTCCTGCAAAATCGGCCATGTCGCGTGGTCGCGTGACGTACAACCTTACAACCTGTCGTATGCCTGCCATTCCAGCCATCAACTACTACCTGCCCAAACAATGACCGTGATTGTTACACGCCTGCGTTAAAGACGCATTTGTCCATGAAATACAGCGTCGGCGTTGTGAGTGAAAACTCACGGGCATGAATCTGGCAGTTGATAGCCAATGGTTGGCAAGGGCAGGTCACGGATTATCCGCAGGGTTCAGTGACGTCAGGCGACCACGTGAAAAAGCCGATTTGGCACGAGCTTTCGACTCCGATATCACCTTTCAGATGGGTGAGACAGCAGAATCACCGTTGCGTCCCGAGTCGCCCATGGGCACTACCTCTTGGTCGCGCAGATATGTTCACGCAGCTTTGTTTAGCGGGGATTTATATCTGTCGGGTGGCGTTTCGGGTAAGGCTATATGATGAAGAGTATATGTGAGACATTGGGGTAGTAAATTAAAGATTTAGTAATTAGCCGCGCATCAAAGTTTATGTACGTGAAGCAGAACCTGGAAAGAAAGCTTGCAAAATGAAGCCATTAAAGTTGTCGCTTTACGTCCTTACAAGTAGAGCTTAACTATCCCCAAATGTTTTCCAAAGTACAGCGCTGGAGGCGCCATTTTTCAGCAGGTGCGGCATGAGCGTTGTGAATGAGAAATCGCAGATAGGGCTGTGGCACGTGGTAGCGGGCACAAGACCTGGTCGGATATTGATAGGTCGAAGGACTGTGCTATTTCATGTGACCAAGCCTATTTAAAAGTGACTGCAAACTCGGGCTATTCATTTCGGATGTTGGGATGAAAGGAACTCTTCGGGATGCTTGCATGCAATATCAGACATGTCAAACACTTAGCCGACAGGCACGCTCGTGCGGGCTGGTTAAGCATATATTTGTCGCGTGGTCTTTCACAAAGTATGGTAGCCTATACTATGTGTACCAAAGAGAATATTTGAGACAATTTACACCCGAATCAAGGGTGTGGTGATTAAATGAGTTGCAAAATGTTATGTTTTCAAAATAGGATCCTCAGGAGAGCCACGGACGAAAGCCATCAACACTGCCCACCATACCCATAAAGGCGGATCCGAAGCATCCATATCAGATGGTTTATCTCTCAGTACGCCGTTGGCAGATTTTTTTTTTTGCCGACGGCGCTTATAACGTCAAAAAGTTTATTTTAAGTACATATACACCACGGACTGAGCAGAAATATTGATA
>JAJIZL010031790.1:0-94885 GCA_023969395.1 Amblyomma maculatum | reverse complement strand
ATAACAAGAAGAATAAGATTGGGATGGAGCGCATTTGGCAAGCACTCGCAGATTATGACTAGCAGCTTACCGGTATCGCTCAAGAGGAAAGTATACAACAGTTGCATCTTGCCTGTACTCACCTATGGGGCTGAAACGTGGAGGCTAACCAAGAGAGTTCTACTTAAGTTGAGGACAACCCAGAGGGCTATGGAACGAAAAATGGTAGGGGTAACATTAAGAGATAGAAAGCGTGCAGAGTGGGTCAGAGAAATAACTCAAGTTAACGACATTCTAGTGGAAATTAAGAAGAAGAAATGGACATGGGCAGGACATGTAGTGCGAAGAGAGGATAACCGATGGTCGCTGAGGGTAACAAACTGGATTCCAAGGGAAGGAAAGCGTAGCAGGGGGCGGCAGAAAGTTAGGTGGACGGATGAGATTAAGAAGTTTGCAGGGGTCAAGTGGATGCAGCTAGCACAGAACCGGGTTAAGTGGAGAGATATGGGAGAGGCCTTCGCCCTGCAGTGGGTATAATCAGGCTGATGATGATGATGATGATGGTTCGAAGCAGACGCAAAACAAGTCTTGTCATACGACGGTTAGCGACGGAGCGAGTCGAGTACTTTACTGTATGCCACACTTTTGCGTATTTGATTCAGCAAAAGACCGCTCTATGACCTTAGGTCATGCAGCGGACGATCTAGAGCTTTGCTGAGAAATGGGAACACTAATATTAACGGGCCTTCAATGAAAGTAGCGACAGAAACATTACTGCCGAAGCATGAGCGTCTAGCTTTGGATCTAAGAAGCTGTACTGCTGCCTTGTAGTGATCACGTATTCCTTCATTCATTCTCATTCATTCTCAAAACCCTAATTCAAAATTACTGACGTATGGTGATATCTCGTGTATTCTATCAAGGCCCGTTATTCCTCGTGCATATTACATCAACAAGTTCTGGCTCAAGGCAATGTTTGCTTTTAAGGAGACAACGTTTTGTTATAGTTTCAGGAATCTGAATGAGCTTTACTTGATACAGTGTTCTCAGCTGGTCACGAGTATAAAACTGGGATTTCTTCATTTCATTGAAATTCGAATTATATGTCATTTCATCACGTAGTTGATAAATCGTACCTTAGTGTAGGTTGGTGCCTTTTGCTTACTATCAGAAATATGGAAGTTGCTTCACAAAACCGCGACATTTATGGCATGCAATCGAAAGGAAATATATACACCAAATTCAAGTACATCAAAAAACGCAGTAAATGAGCCTCTGTTTATAAACGGATGAGCACAATGAGAAAAAGATGGATGTAAGGTAGATCGTTTCGCAACTCGGGCAAAACGGTTTCCCGTATTCTGAAGTCTTTCTTGCACTATGAGCTAATCTATCATTTACATGCTTGGATTATCTGTCAGGAATGGCGGTGATTTTTTTTAAATACCATTCCAAAAAATGGTCCTCTTCTTTGTTAAACACTCCGCTTTTGTTGGTAAGCAACATTCATATAAAGCTAACTAGACATAATTCTATTTGCAACACCTTTTCAGCAGTAGCGTACAAAGTCAAGGGAGTGAAGAAGTAGCTGAGCCGTGCTCACGAAGAATACCAGTACATAGTATGTAACTGTATATACCGTTCAAAAGTAAACAACCTATGTAATACCATGCTGCATACCCTAATTCTGATAACGAGTGTGGTCATATAGCATACCGTTGTTTCCCAGGCTAGAGAACTACAGTCTTGCATGAGGAACCTATTTCATAATAGATGAGGCTGACAGTAAACTTCTAAGGATGTTTCTTGAAGTTCCTTTTTTTTCTTCTTCTTCTTCTTGTTGGTAATGGTCCCGTCTCCTTGCTTCGTCGAAAGAATTTCAATGGGCCGAATTAAATTAACAAACTGATTTAATTAAACTAATAGGTTGAATGGATGAACAAACACAGCACAGTTGAGAGGAAGAACAAATAAAACACAGAGTTGGGTCGCCCTCCGGCTTAGGACAGTCCGTCGTCCCAAGCGAGCGTACGGGAGAACGTCCGTCTTCTCCTTCGCTCGGGCTGCAACTCCCCGGGCCACCCATCGCACCTCGTCGTTTTCGCGCGCTTTCCGTTTCCGTGAAAACGTCCTTGGTGTCCCCCCCGTTCACACAGATTCGTGGAGTACCGTAGCCGAGGCCCAGTTCGCCGAAGCGTCCCAACCCCGGCCTTTCCACCACTGGCATTCCACTCTCGAGGACGCGCACGAGATTTACGACCGCGCTTTACCCATACAAAATAAGAAAAACAACACCCAACGGACGCTCGACGGGGTCCGCCGACGGAGTTCGGAGCCTCGCGCGCTAGCCACCAGGCCAAACACCGAACGGCAGAGTGCCCTCCAATGCGCGAGACCCCTCGCCCCTCAAGAAAGACACAAAACAGATAACGCGCACAAGCAGGGACACTTCACACTATAACCCAAAAACAAGAAAAGGTCCCCCCTCCCTGGGTACGGCGCCGCTCCGCCCGCGCGCCTCGCGGGCCGGCTGCCCGAAACGGCAGGAAACACAAACACACACAAAAAGAAAACTCGAGAAAACATGCACTGTTGACGACCTTACACTGACCTTGATGCATAAATATGTTACAGACCTCAGTGAGGCGCCTGCGCCCACTTGACAGCGATCGAATTAGTACTTATAGTTTGTGCATGGCAAAAGCCCAAAACATGCATAGCATAGTATATAGCGAATGCTATTAAGAAACCTGTAGCAAACGCGGGGAATTAGATGTCTGAATACATCCCAATCTGTATAAATGCAATTTCCAGGTTTCATTCGCTAAGAACGTAGTTATGACGCCATTTTATGGCAGTTCCAAGCCAAATTTCTTGAATTCATAATGCTTGATGGCGTAGCTTATAAAACAACATCAGCAATATTTAATATTTTACAGGTGCGGCGATATTATTACTTAACATGGTTTTGCTGTTTGAAATTTCTATTTCTTTCCGTGGCGAAGGCAAGATCGTTATTTGGATTCACACGTGAGAGAACAAGTGGCATGTGCTTACATATGTGTAAAGTACTTCCTAATATTCCGCAGGTCAGTAGAGTTAGTTGTTGGGCTAGCCGGTATTTCTCATTTAAGCTCACAGCATTCAGTGCAATGGCACACTGCCAAAAAAAAAGAAGAAAGAAGGCGTTCTTTCTTCTCTTTCTTCTTCGTCTCTTTGGCCATGTGCCATTTCGCTTGAAACTAGGAGCCTAAAATCGTAAGTAACTCGTGACAAAATCCGTACGATTACAGTGACTACTGTACCAGTTCACAAATAGCTTTACAAGGAACGAGAATTACCTCTTCATTTTGACTGTAATTACTTATTTTCATTATTTCAACTTAAATAAATGCGTATTAACTCAGTGTGTTCGTACTCACGGAGCCTTTTGGTCGCCATCGGCAATGATAGCTTTCAGGTAGGGATATCTGAAGAAGAAAGAGGCATTGTCAAGCTAAAATATTCAGTACAGAATCAATGATGCTATTACCAGAAAACAAGAAACAAAAAAGGCTTCCCCATTTCTCATGTCATTTGTAATGCGAACAGCAAAACTTTCAAGCCTAAATTACACCTGATAATGAGCTATTTACCTATATTTAGTCAGTGATGCCTTTTACGTTGCGCACAAATTTGTAGCGCTATGTGATATGCTGATAAACTATTTTTAAATATAACTTCCGCAGAAACTACATTGTTTTCTTTTTTCTCTTCACAAAAAAAAAAAGACATACTGTCAAAAATTTAGAATTTTGTATCAGGGTAACAATTTCTGCCTATTCGAAGTAGTAATTGTGTAAAGTATATATTTTTTATTTTTTAGTTTTTACGCCGCGTTCATTGCTTGAATGTAACTATCCAAATGTAACAGTGGTAAACTCAGATCGCTAGTTTTTCTAAGTAGGGGCTGTGCTGTTTTGACGATAGTTTTCAGTCATGATATTTCCCATGTTTCAGATTTTCGAGTTTCTTGACTGACGCCTAGTGGAACCTCCTTTGAGAAAAAAAATGTTTACTCTAACAATTCTGGCAATCAAGCAGGGCGTCAATATATTTGTCGCATGAGTGTCGTATCCTCCTCGCTCTTGATCCTCCAAAACGATTTTGGCTATGCTTGATGAAAATGGTTAAATATGTTAAAGCGAAAGTCGACCTTAATGAGCTAAGGTAGAGTTCAAGCACTTACTTAGCTGAATTCAGCTGCCCAGGCTTAGAGTGGCGGAGTTCGGGTATAAGGGAACAGAGCATCTTATAGTAATCGAACACCTTGAAAGGCTCGGCGATGAAGATACCCTTGAAGCGAACCTGTTCCCCAAGACAATGAGCAGAATTGTGAGGATTAGCAGGTCGACCTCTAAGCGCGTACATTTTATTCCTAAGCAGTAATAGGAAAGTCAGGGAACGCTTTGAGCAGAGGAAGTAATGTGCACGTTATATACACAACGTTAGATGCCGCGGGCAAACTCAAAATGTGTAGAACCTAATTAGCGTTCATGCTTCTAAACTACAGATTTTTAGCCTTGGTCAGTGGAGACGGTACGTGTTGTAAATCGGAACACTGGTGAACGACTTTGGCTCTTTACAGGAGCCTTCGTCGTGCACAAAACACTGCTTCATAGGCGGAGCAAACACCATACATATATAGTTAGTTGTTCTATTGTTGCGTATTGTTAAGTGCCGGCACTGACGACCCACTGAAAAACAGAGAAATCGTCAGTCTGTTGGTCTTCTGCTCAATAACGGTGGCGTCAGCGGGTAATGAGCCTAGACCATTGAGGTTTTACTAACGCAGCACAATCCTTTCTTGATTCTGCGCAACCATAATATTGTTAAAATGTAGATATGCGGCTTCTTCATTTCATTTCTTCAAGAAGGCCTGTCTGTACACAGAGTGACATTTCTTTTAAAATGAGATTTACAGAAACTCGGTTACCCCAGGGACGCTCTTCAAAATATTTACGAAGTAGAAATAATATTTTAAGAAAATGCATATATATTGTAATGGTAATCAAGGCCTACTTCTAATGGGAGCTTGAAAGCAACTCGTTTGGGATTTATATATCCCGCCATTAAGTGATCTAGCAAAATTATATTTCATAAAGGCAGTAAATATTAAATAAATGGTTAAGAATCAAATTTTCTCGTAATTATTCAATTATATGCTTTTTCGCTCATTTTTGACTGCTAAAGAAAGCCGTACTTTGGAAATAAATCGTGCAAAGGAAGTTCTCAACAAAAATAGCGAAACATCAAAAAGGTTGGAAGAAGCATAACACTCACTGTAGCCAGACATTTTTCAAATTCTCCAGCCGTCAGGGCGAAGTGGACACTCGCCTGCAATTAAAAGAAAAAAAAACAAGCATGCTTGTATGCTCAAATATTTTTTTGCGTGATACTAAATGGAGGGGGGGGGGAGATACTTTTAACGCTACATCGCTGCTCTCTCTCAAGGGCTTTGTAAATACATTGAACTAAGGGAAAGAAAAACTAACTCAGACAGCCAAAACACAACATAGAGTCAATGTCTATAGAAATAGCTGTGTTTTATTGGGGCTCTTTCTACAGCAGCGTGTCTACCGAGGGGAGAACGCTGTTGTATTGTTGCCTCCTTCGCCAATCAAGAGGCGCTATCGCCTGCATTGCTGATAAACCGCACTGGACTGTTTTGGATGATTCTGAAGTACGGGAGCTTTGGCTACTTATGGGACGCTTCATATCATTCTGCTCTGGCGGTAGAAAGGTATCTTGTAAACCAAAATATGCTTGGAGGCATCCTAGACTATTATTTCCTTATTTTTTATTCAGACAACGTCTCGGATATAGAGGCAAAAGGCAGATGAATTCTGCCTGACGGGGCCCACGCACCCGACCCAATGCTGACAACAAGCAACAGAAGCAAGAACATCATACCTTTTCATTGCACAGAGAACTCATACTAATGCATAAAAATTGTATACAGGTTTACACTTTCGCAGTGACATAATTATATACTAAATATTTACAAGAAAAATTTAGAATAAGAAATTTAAGAAAATTCACGCAGTTAACAGAACATCAAGCACATAAGGAAGTTCTGCATGAAACAACCCTCTAATCACCAGAACAAGAAAGAAGGTAAGCTATAGGCTTCTTTTTCAAGGCGTTCTGGAAAACACGTTCTTGAATAATTTTTATGGCCAGTGTACGTTTATTAAGAACGTTGGGAATTAAAAACGAAAGAATTTCTCTGTCACATAGTCCGAACAAGTGGTACTCTGTAACTGACGTGCCTTAATTTAAAAGGCGCATTACTACAAAAGCATAATTGAACATAAACTCTTTTGTACCGGTTGCACGAGGTGCTTTCGCTGACGTCGAAGTTTCGCCAACGATTGTATATATGTCACAAAAGAAAATGGCGGTTCATAGACGAGTGCTGCTAATGGGCAGAAAGGCGAACCTGAGAGACTCTACGTATTTAGATTTGACAGGAGTAAAAAGTAATATTGGCACAATAAATGGATCATACGAAATAAGAGTTTTGGGTAGTCAGACGATGGTATTGTATTTTCGGAGCAATCACGAAGTCCGTAAATAGAAACCGACATGTCAAGTACACCAAGAACAAACAATAACGTAAATGATACACACTCGCAAACATATTAATGAACCTTGTGCGCATTGCCCAATGGTATGGTACGGAAAACATAATAAAATAATTTCTGGAGCATGCTTCAACGAGGCAGTAATTCGCAATGCCAAACGCAGTTGTTCGCTATTATGATAAGGATTACAGTATGAAATAGTCTGCGTATCTAATGGTATCACAGAAATGTTACTGTAACACTAAATTTTGTTGAAGTCAAAACGTTATTTGAATGTTGTTAATGTTCTTTGATTCTCACACTTTATCATTGCTACACAGCCAGTTACAATAATATCTCTGTAAACATTTAAACCAATTGAAATATAACATATATGTAACACAGGTGTAACATTCTTCAATACATTATTACGTGAATATCTAATGTTAATTAAGGATATTTACAGAATGACTGGCGCAGCAGCCAGCAGCACCAAGGGATAGTTCCTTGTTCTACCTGTGCCGTTTCCGCAGGGTCAGGACTAAAAACACTTCGTCTTCTTCTAACATGCCCCCGTCGGTGCAATCGCCGTCGCGGCCTTAAACTAGTAAAGGAGGAATGTATTGATATGGCTTAAGACGTCAACATGTACAATATCGTTTGCAGGCCAAGAGGAAGAGAACGCATGCACAATAGGGGAAGTTCATACGTTACAATGGTGACTTAACGCAGCACACGAAAAGCGGCCACTGTAGGAGGACAAATGTTTCCCCGAGAGATCAGTGCGGCGTGCAGCTAGGAGACAACAGAACCATGGAACCAGGATTGTAGGAGACATGGCGAGGGAGACTATCGTAGTCAGACCTCTGGGAAGTCTGAGAGGCGAAGAGCTGACTATGTTCTACTTGGCGCGCTTCAGTGGCTTGGACAATGCGTCACGTGCGTAGGTTGGTATGAGGGGACCAGAAGGCGGGAATAGCTCATCCAAAGGTAAGGCCAAGGAGCAAGAAGAAAGGTCGTGTTGTGCCTCAATGATTTTTAGGCACAGGTAACATATGAGAACGTCAGGTCTTGTCTTGGTCATGGGGTGAGTCATAAAGGGATAGCATATCCGACGCCGTCCGATTGAAGCGCTCGGTAGGCCCGTTGATTTTGGGATGGTGCGTGGTCGCAGGCCTATGCTCCGTAAGACATGAACGCAATATGTCTTTGAAAACTCGGGATAAACAAGTAGCGATCGAGGTCGGTGATTGATTGGCGGAAAGTGCCGTGATGGAACATTGCGATGTGTAACAGAAAATCAGCGACATAATAGAGCAGTACGTGGGTAAAGTTTGTGTGATTTCGTAGTGTGCCGTATAATCACTTGCCACAGATATACATTGTTCTGGCGGTGAAGTCAGAAACGGGCCAACATGGTCGAGTCCAACACGATAAAATGGTAAACAGTGGAACGTCAATAGGGCATCAAGGACAGGGGGGCGGACTCAACGTTTTTCCTACGATGATACATGCATGTCGCAAGTGGCGACGTAGCTCCAGATCGCAAAATAACAGGGTATTAGGTAGCTCCGGATGCAGCGCGGTATAGTCCAGGCCAAAAGGAACGGCGCTATATCCGGTCGTAAGCGCGAGATAAACCGACGTGGCTAGCTGTCCGCAGGTCATGCAGGCGTTCAGTAAATGAGCAGCGTTGCTGCTTGGGAATCACTAACACGATGGGTGGGCAGCCATTATGAAGGTTACGGGGGTAGATTACACTATCCTGTACAGCAAAAAGCCCAGACGTCGACATTCTAGACGTCACAACTTCAATGATGGATCATAAATATGGGTCATTGCACTGCTCGTTGGCTATGTTGACGAGATTGGAGAGGGCGAAAATGCAAGGGATGACCATTATGTCGGCGAGGAGGCTTGGCATCGTAGCGAGAAAACGTTCGGCGTCTTGGGGAAGACGCCTTGACTTGTACACTACGTTGTACGAGTACGAGTAAGAGTGGGCAAGACGTCTGAAGGGATCTCTCAGCAATGCCAACCAACAACCTCCGTAGTAGTCAGTTACCACTAAGAAAGAACGGTCTAATAAGCAAGGTTTGCATTTAGCTGCAGGCCATGAAAAAGCGAGACACGTGCTCAGTAACAGAATAATTGCTTCCGGCGATGTAGAGAAGGCGGCTAGTATAGGCGATGACGCGCTCTTCACCTAGTTGGCATTGGGCCAGCACTGCATTGATCCCATATACGCAGGCGTCTGTTCGCACATGAGTATAGCTGAGTGACCGAAATGAGCCTAAATGGGAGGAGACGTCGGTAAGGTTAAAAACACCAAAAACAAACCTTGCTCAGCAAACCCCACATGAAAGCGGTGTCGGTATTAAAAATGGCAGTGAGAGGGCGAGCGATAGGGGACATTCATTGATAAAACGGAGACATTAAGAGCAAATACCAGCAAAGTCGTGCACATCCTTCTAAGAAGGGACACAAAAAAGCTGTCATGGCTACAATTTCAGCCGGATCAGGACGCACTCTGGAGGCGTCAGCCATTTGTCCAAAAATGGTCAGTTGGCGGCAACCAAACCGGAATTTCTGTGAACTGAGCTTGAGTCCGGCTGTACCGAACACAGTGGGGATATTTGTGCGGCGTTCAAAGTGAAAAGAAAATGTCAGCGAGAAAACATCAACGTCGTTTTCGAGTCCGTCCTTCATTCCAAGGTCGCCGTTGCATTGAAGACACCGAACGGCATGACTTTACATTAGTAGAAACCGATCTTGCTTATCAACAGCGAGCTGCCAATACCTTGATCGCATATCAAATGAAGAAAAAAGTATTTGGCTCCGTGGAGGCGCTTTAGGGCATCATCGATTCTAGAAAGAGGGTACACGTCTTTTTTAGCGGTGCTCTTGGAGTGGCGATAATCGACGCAGAAGCACCAGCGGCCGTCTTTCGTTTTATGCAGTGCGACTTGGAACACCCATGGCTTCGTAAAAAGCTCGATATCTTCAGTTAGTATGTTGTGAAACACCTTTTGTACTTTTGTATAACCGGGCGTTCAGCACCTGGCTGGCGATAAGGACGGCGGTGGATAGGAGCGGCGTCACCGATGTGAATGCAATGCTGCACAAGAGCGGTTCTAGTAGATAGGCGATGATCAATACCAAAAATGTCTGAAAGAAGCAAGAAGACGGTAAAGAGCATGAGCTTCTGAAGGGGAAAGATCGGAAGTGATCATCTTGCAATAGTCTTGCAGGCTCGAACGTCCGATAGAGACATAGAGAGAGCAGTCTGAAAAGGACGGTAGCCATGTGATCACATAAGAGAGGTTGCATTCGTTTACAGAACACAGAGTGGTGAGCGAGATGCCTGGAGGGGTCGGACTTGCAAGGCAGAATTCAAAACAGGTAGGCATGATTGGTTCACGGTCATAGTGACGACGGTATGAGTAAGGTTTACACCACGTGTGGGGAGCGCATAATGGAATGCTGTAACAATGTAGTGTTCATCGTGGTATGGGGTGTAGAGTGGAAAGACACGTAAATTTCGACTTCGGGAGCCAGACGGAAAAAGTCGACAGTACAAAGATTGTGCCCATTGGGAGGGGGTGGTTGAATAGTGAAGGTCAAGTTCAACAACAATTATGTCATAGTCTATGATGGCTGCATCATCAGAACGTCAAGCCCAAAGATATGTCGCGAGTACAATACTACACAACTGTGAACAAAACTGATATGACGGCCAGATATCGCCTCACGGACAGAGCACAAGCCGACGACTGGAGACGATCCGCCACCTGCGACACGCACATGTGCAGAAACAGAGGCAGGGCGTTGTCATGTTGCGAGTTGCGTATCCACGTTAATAGAAACCGCCACCGCCTGAAACATGGCAGCGCACCGGTTGTAGAGGAAAAACGCATCTTGCACTGGATCAAATAGAAATATAGTTTCCTAAACTACAGAAGCATAGGGTACGTTACACTTATGCTCTCAGGTTAATTTCGAAACGAGCCACACGCAGTTGAAAGCAATCAGTTCCGAAAACATAATCTGCCCAGGTGCCATAAGGCTCCTCCCATCCATTTGAATCGCCGGCGGAGAGAGCGGTGGTAGACGAGCGCGGCCCCCGCAAGCTACCGCGAGCCGTTATGCAGGTTTTTGAAAATGAGAAATGAAAAGAAGCAACTTGATGCGCTTATATTGTGTTCCGAAGCGGTGCACCAGCACCGGCTACTAAGGATTGTGTGAGTTCTACAGTTACTCTATACCGGATGTATTTTTTTACCTCATTGAAAGCCTTAGCGAAACCTTTACAACCGATAACGAACCCGTTAGCTATCTTAGGCCAGTGACAGTTGCTACTTGAAGCGGCTGCGATGGAACAACCACGAATCTATTATTGAGCTTTCGTTAGGTGAGTTTTTCTTTGTATGCTTCTTTTAATGAATTCGTTAACGCTATTGCAATAAAAATACGGTCGTGCTGCACTTTTGTCAGGTCAGGCCTCTTCATTGTTAGTGCACATAAGTGTATAGTCACTGTCTTCACGATACTCATCTGCAAATGCGCCGTTTTTTACGGGCATTGTCGAGACTGGTATTTTTTAATAAATTATGTAGTTTATGCTGAATGTCTTGTGTTGCTACCTAGCCGTCGCGCGACCGCTTTAGCTGGCTCGCTAAGCACTAAGGTGCATTCTGCTACAGCTTCATTAACGCTTCTGAGGTGCAACAAGTAAAGAACTGCACCGCACAAGAGGTGGATGCTCAACAAAATGTGCAGGATCGCTTGGTGGGAGCAGCGCGTGGCAACAGCGAGCAGCAGGTAGCAGCAGCGGTACAAGTTTGGTAGGAGCTTGCAACGCGTGTGCTGCCATAATGGATTTTATAGGCTTGTTGCGCAAAGAATGGCTTGTGCAATTTTGAAGCGACCATCTATGCTTTCCAATCACCAGTAAAATGGGAGATGTTTAACAGTCGTACACATTCCTAGTAATTTTTTCAGTACCGATATCAAAATACAGCAATTTATTGCAATAAATATCTTCTTTTTTTCTTGGGTGAGTAGGAATGTATTTTAGTAATCTGAGTGTTTGCCGCCAAAAACAAACGGACCGTAGTATCGCCCGCGATTTTTTCGCCCTATTGCTTCTACGTGAGTGTCACCTCACTGGCAGTGTTCAGAACTTCTCACAAGTGGCAGCGGAGTTGGCTCAATACCGAAATGTGCGCTGCTGTATTAATTAGGGCTTGAACGGCTACTCCATAGACGAGTAAAGTGAGCAAGTTACGAGCATCAAGAGCTAGGCGAGAATTGCAGCTCCAAGTTTTCCGTCGGGGATGGGACATAGGGACTTGGAGAAGAAAAACGTCGTTGGGGCGAATGCAACTGGCGGCATTATGGTGAGGGCGATAGGTTTAATCGGGACGGCTCGGTTTTAACTGCATTGCCTCAAGGCTCGTGACAAAGCGGGAAGTTATGGCAGCGGACCTCGTAAGGGGAATAGGCCGAAGGCGGGACCTTTGTTATCAGAACCCGAAGTTTGGGCATTACCGGCCAGTATGGCCGATGCAGGAGCAAGTAAAGCAAATAGGCCTGTTATCGGATTTGCACCAGTGATTTCAATTGCGTCGACGTGGGGCTACCTATGCAGGTCTGTCAGTATAAGTTGCGCGAACGTCGGCGTCAAAAGTAGGTCGGCCTGGATAAACTGCACGAACGTTGGCAGCATTAGTTGGGCTGAAGGCAGCAAGTTGAGACCTAAGTTGACGAACAACGACCTGAATAGGGGGAACGTCTGAGTGGTGGCTGTCGGTCAGATGTGGCGACAAGGTAGTGGTAGAGACAGCCTCAAATTCATGGATGACTATACGGGTAACATTTTCTCTTGATATGGGCTAGTGTTGGGGTGGTCAGTTTTGACATTATATCCTATCAGTATTAGGGAGGCGGGCGAATGGCGGTGTGGTGCGACGGCATTTGACGTCTTCAAGCTAACATTCTTTTATTATGGTGTCAACAGATCCACGGTCTTTACACACCAGCAAACTGAATGCATCGTCTCAAATCTGCTTCAAGACGTGGACAACTTTATCTGATTCGGACACTTTGTCCTCTAATTTGTGACAAAGGGCGAGCATATCCTGAATGTAGGCAACGTAAAGTTTGGTAGATTTTGGGGCGCGTGTCGCGATGATTTTATTGCGGTAAGCTGTAGGCTAACTGGTTTTCCAAAGAGTTCGCAGAGCTTGTGCTTGCGAATATTCAAACTTGTAGCTGTTCTTCGCGAGTCGCTGAGCAGTAAAGTGTCATGCCTTTGAGGTAGAAAAGAATATAGGCTAGCATGAGTATGGAGTCCCATCGATAAATGAATGTACTGACACGTTCGTACTTGTGTAGGCATTGTTCAACGTCTGCAGTGTCCGTACCGGTCAAACAGCCAGGATCGCGTGAGTGGGTGGTGATGTCCGATGACCAGACCACCGTCGGTGCGGAGATGACATCCTAGGGAATCATCGGGTAGCAAATATGGCTCATTCTGCGGAGTTTCGTTCCACGGAGACTGACGATGGGATGAATGGCCGCACGTCCACCAAGACGCTACGTGAAGGTTTAATGTATTTACGGGATATTTACAGAATGAGTGGTTGTCACAAGCTGCTTCGCCTATTATACAGCGGAAGATGCGGGAGCTTATGGCTGGAATATAGAGCGAAATTCACGGGACTCCGTCGCTCCTCTGGACAAGATTCGACAAGCCGATGGGTCAGCGACCGCCTGTCCTTGACGCGGCTGCTGCATAGTCGGCCGAGGGTATAAAATAACCGACAGCAGCACGCCCTCACCAGTGCGTTTGGGAAGATTCAAACTTCCGGCCACTCCGCGGTGCTCCGAAAGCGTATTGTGTTCTTCGGGCCCGCGATCGACGCATCGTCCTCTGCACCTGTACGGCCGCCGCTACCGAGCAACACAGCCTTCGACGCCTCAGCAAACAAGAAAGACGTGAGAATTTCATTCGCCACGGACTGTTGTTCAATCGAACATTATTTTCGCTTTGTAAACTTTTGACCTGACTTAGTAGTATTTTACGCTGTGTTCTTATGCAACTTTTGCTCATACTTATAATATCTGAAATACCGGCTTTATTATCTTTATAGTCTTCATATTTTTATCACAGTGTTTTGTTCATTGTCGGGTTATTTTTTTTTCTCTTATCATTTATTTCTTCGTCTTTATCAATATCTTGTCGTGGCGTTGTATTCTCTTTCATTGTACTCTATTATTATCAGTGTAATTTTTGGTCTACTATTTATAAATCTTCAATTGTTTGTAAAAGAAAGTGACCTATTTGTACTTATTCCTCAATCACACACCGACACACGTGCTTCACGAGTTGACCGGCCTAACTTTTAAATGTGTTCACAACCCTCATAGAGGAACGACGGGTAATCGTGAAGGGGATCCCGCACCTCTTTTGACCGTAAAGGCGGGGGTTTGTGACAGTGGTCTTGCAGCCAGCCGCACAAACGCAGAGGTCCTTGTCACCTGCCTCTTCCTACTCCGTGAGGTTGGAGAGGAAAACACTTCGTCTTCTCCTAGCATACCTTGTGAAGGAGGTAGGCTAAGTGGCTGTACCGTGATGCAGACCACCGATCCGCTTTTGTTCCTGATGCACGTGCTGGCAGAAATCTTCACGGACACGCTACTTGTCGCTCCATGTCCTACTGGAGTGGGAATGGCGCCGTCCTATATACCGGATTACCATAGCAATGATATGCATGACCGTCTACTCATCGCCGTCAACGCTTCAAACCTGACAGCATCATCCCTCAAGTGCTGGACTCTCCTGAAATCTTAGACATACCCATTGTCATCGACGGCATCGGACATATTCCATACAAAAGAGCGGTGTTCATCGGATACACACTTATTTTTCTTCCTCTCTTCTCTATTTTCTCCTCTATCCGCACGAGGCAGCAGAGGTGGCTTAGCTACAGAGCGAGTAGCAGGCTCATTCATTTTCTTTTCCTTTTTCTTACAGTCACAACAAGAAGCCAACGCTCTGTCGGCTTGGTGGCTGTACCATGATGCAGGCCAATAATCCTCTTCTGTTCATAATGCAGGAAGCCAAGCCCTTTATAAGCAAAAAAGCTAGCAATTACTTTCCGGTACAGCTCCCGAGCCCACAGTGTTGGTTCAACGCTGCTATTGAACGTTTGGAAATTGTTCGCAACGTATTACTCTTATTCGGGGTATAGAAATGAATCCAAGGACTGACATTGTGAAGGAAGTGCTTGTTGAACTGAAGACATTATCCTTTGGCTATGATACACCAATCAGTGACGTTCAGGATACTAAAAACAAGCTAATTACAACAGAAAAGACTATTACTGAAATATTTCAGCATAGTTCCGCTTTAGAAATGTACTATCAACTTTTTGTCACTTTGACAACACATGTAGAAAATGTACAGAGTACAGCAGAGGAGACATCAAGGCTGGAGCGAGATCTTAAGGGCGGAATTGATCACATCGAGAACCCCTTAATGAGGTGCAATTTAATTTTGGATGGCTTTCCAGCCTACACCATCCGAGACGTTTGCCGAATCTGAAGAATTCTCATTATTCACTATTGTTCGATACCCTGGATTACACATTAGACGGCAAAGACAGTCAGCCTTGCTCCGTAATTGTAAAGCTTGCTCATTTTAAGACTAAGACTCTGATGCTCTCACACGGCCGCAAACTAAAGGACACTGACTTTGGTATTGTCGAGGATTTCTCCAGCCGAGTTCAAAATGTAAGAAACCAACTCGTTGCCTTTGCCAAGTCAAAAAAGGTTATATTTTCTTTGCGCTACGAAACTCTTCATGTAGGCCCAGAAAGATAATTTTTTGAAGAAACTCAGCAGACAGTAAAGAAATCTATCAATCACAGCGAAAACTCACACCACTTCTGCGTCCCCGAACATGTCATTGTACTAATCTTTCGCTTTCAGCAATCTCTACTAACACACGCTGCTTCATTACAAAGCGAGAGCTTGTGTCCAACTTGGTGCTACCATCTGATAGTAACTTACTGGTTTTAACAGAAATATGGCTGACAGATAATATTGGTAAAGATAAAGTGCTTGCTGATCTGCCGCATTTCACTCTCTTCCGTTCAGACCGCAAACAAGCATGACAGGTGGCGTTCAAATAGCGGCGAGCAATCACTTATCATTGACTGATATAAACACTTCCTCCAATCTTTAAACAATTTGGCTCATTGCCGAGTAGCACCCCACTGAGTGTTGCTGGTTGTCTGATACAGACCACCACACATGATCCCCAATCTTTGCCATCAGCTAAATATCACATTAGCTAAATTAATGTTAGCTAATATAAATATTAGCTAAAGCAGTATCTTAATGCTTATATTCTCCCTTCCGGGGATTTCAATTTTCCGCCGATAACTTGGAATAACCTGCCCCATTCTATATATAACCGAGCTGACACTGAGGAATTAATCGGAATTTGTTCTAATTTTTATCTTACCCAACTAGTATTGGAAATTACGCGTGTAGTAAATGAACCGGCAAACGTTCTAGTTTTTTTTTACTAATAAGACATGCCGAAGGTTTTTCGTCCATTACTTAACTGCGGGCAATAGTAATCATAAATTCACTCAAACAGGATTTAACTTTATTCCGACCCCGGCCGAATCCGGGAAAGACTGTTCGGTTATATGATAAAAGCAATTACAAAGCACTGCGCAGGAAGCTGAACACCTATTTCCCATCTTGTAAGAGCAGTCTTTGATAGCCGGTCTTTCCAGGAAAACTGGTAATTATTCTGGCAGATGCTTAACTTCCTCGCAGACAAATGTATCTCGAGAACTACATTCCATGATATTCGCAACCAGCCATGGTTCAAAAATACCTAAAAACTCGAAAATAAGAAGAAACGCCTATTCCGGGTAGCCAGAAAGAATACTAGTACTTGTGCATGGGATATATACTTTGGAGCCGAAAACTAGCATTTTTTTTTAGCAAACAAAAACGCTAAGCGATCCTTATATCATTGTCTAAAATCCTAAAAACTGCCCTAAAAAGTTCTGGCAAGTCTTAAACCCTAATAACATAAGTTCAGTTACACTCAATGATCACTCAGGATAACCATATAGTGATACTGAATGTGCTAACAATTTTTCAGCTGCGTTTTCTTCTGTTTTCACCAGCGAGCCTGATTTCCCCTTACCCACTCTACTATCATTGGTCTCCCATGCGTATTACAAATACTTCTGTTACTGAGGTAATGTGTGTATAGATAAAATTAAACTTTCATCATCAGGAGGCACCGATGAAACCAGTTCTAAGCTTTTAAAATACACTAAGCATGTTTCTGCCCAATATTTATCACTACTGTTTGTACAGTCTCTTTTCACAGCCACCATGCCAGATAATCGGAGGAAAGGAAAGGTAGTTCCAGTCTACAAATGCAGTAACAAAGATTCACCTATAAATTGCCGTCCTGTTTCGCTCACTTGTGTACCATGCAAAATCATGTGGCATATCATCTGCTCGGAAATCGTGCAGTTTGTGGGTACTAACTATTTATTTCCCCCTGCGCAACATGGATTTCGTATAACCAATTCCTGCATTACACAACTCGCAGTATTCCTTCATGACCTGCACGCAAACCTTGACTTGAATAATCAGACTGGCGCCGTGTACCTAGATTTCGCTAAATTATTCGATAAAGTTTCCCACTGCTAACACTTCTACAACTGAACTTGCACCCAAACATCTTTTGGTGTTCTCTTTTGGTGTTCCCAGTCCCTATCCATCCATTTGAGTGGTCACCATAACATTCGATTGTCATAGTTACAATGCCGCTCCTCAGTAATGATCCAAAGGTGGATTTATAAGCACCAAAAACACTTCATGCACAGACCAAGCAAAAACCTACAGGAGGCGCTAAGCGTCCTCACGCTTATTGCATCGTCTCTGCTACGGTTTTTTTTTTTAACCGAGCAAGACGACCGTTAACTCAGGTAATATTCGGTTTTACATTATTTGGCCGTGATTTCAATGAATCTTTTTTGGGGGAGAGTGGGCGTATAAATGCTAACTAAAAATGGTGTAGCGCAAACAAGACAACAACAGGGAGATAACCGCAGGGGTTATTACCACCACCGACTACCCGGTCACTGGATATTTGAGTCTTAATAATGCGCGTCAATAGTCTTTCCTCCTCCAGTTCCTGCCCGGTCAGTGCAGCTAGAGGTTCGTCAATAACTGCGCCCGCAGATTTCCCAAATCGAAACGTCTGAGTGGCAGAAAGCGCGATGTAGACGTCATTCACACCTTCGCAGGATCTCTATATCACACATTCCATTAAAAACTGTACACTAGGAGAAATCGGATTTCTTTTCAGGAAGAATCAATTGCCGAACCTTCGCAAAGTTTTATTGCTTCCCAAAACATCATTGGGTGATAGCTAGAGTGATCGATCGCAAGGAATTGTATATTTAGTCTAATTCTCATCCACAATCTCTCTGCTTAGATGTTCTTAATGTGTTTCTCTGTATTACGTAGAGCACACTTATATATAGCAATTTTAAAACAGGCTGCTTCGAAAGGGTGTAGTAATTTCCGTCTAAAATTGAGAACGTGCACAAAAGTTGTTGACTATATAGTGCGCCGATCAATTCACTCGTCGTCTATGGATATTTTTTGTAGCTTTTGGCGCCTAGTTTCGGCCAGTGCCAGTGGAAGGATAGAATCCGCCTGCAGTATGCGTCGCATCTATCACTGTTACTTGCGTTGTCCGACTTCAGATTACATTCGCGGTCATGCATCATTCGACTCTGGCATACGGCGTTTGACTTCTGCACGTTTCTCTTGCAGATGACGTGGTTGCTCAGGCGTTTAAGCAGCTTGAGTCTCCTGATGGGCTATCGACGGCACATGTAAATTCTGCTTTCCCCCTTTTTTTTTCTTCCTCCGCTCCGCACCGTAGTCACCACGGTGTTTGACCGGTAGCAGGAAAGACATCATGCTTTGCATTTATCGCATTATCAAGCAATAAATTGCTGAAATACTGCGCAGAATGCCAAACGTGAACGGAAGCTTTCGAACTTATACCCATCAACGCAAAAACTCTGGTCCGCGAGCATTGGCCTTTGGTGGTGGTGGTGGTGCAAACTTTATTGCTAAACTGTCGCATAAAGCTTGCTACGTCCTCGAACTTTGCCTGAAACGCACACAAGAGGCTGCCTGCTCCTGAGTTCTAATCTTTATGAGTGGATCAATGCTGATGAAGAGAGCTAGCAAAACAGAGTTCGAGAGACCCATTTTTAGCCCGGAGATAAAGGAAGCGGCAAGGCCGAGTGATAAAGTTTGTTATGGCAAACTAATCTAAAGCAGTTGCAAGGGCAGCAGATGCCTTTATGCGAACACCGGATCGAATCTCGCTGCAAGAGGTATGAAAAGCTTCTTTTTTTTTTTGGACATTGGTTAGCAAATGAAGACTGTCACAATAAAGGCTCGTAGCACTAAGCGTTTAAATGCTAGCACAGTAATATGCAGCAAGTGCACCGCCTTGTGCTAGAATGTTACCGGTCAATTGTGAACGTGCCATATATATGTTTTACCTATCTTCACGGTTACATGAATACTCCCCACTGATCTGCACACAAAGAACACCAGGTGGTCGAAATTTCCGGAGTCCTCCACTACGGCGCCTCTCATAGCCTCAGCTGTTTTGGGACGTTAAACCCCGCAAACCAAACCAAACGAAAGAAAATTCTATATCCTTGGTGTCAATTCCTTTGTTCAACCTATTTGTTTGAATTTTATACAAATGTTCAACTTGTTACATCACAGAGATTGTGGAACATATATTATTAGTGTGCCCAGTGCGCGCGTGTAAACGAAATGTGCTAACCACTTGTTTGAAGCGTTTGGACAAGGGGAATTTGTCGGAGGAGTTGCTGCTGCGTGCTTGGCAGAACTAGGGGAAGGGTGTCTAGGCAGTGCGGACTGTTTGCCGTTTTCTGTGCAAAAGGGGACATGACTCGGGCTTGTAACGAAAGTTGCCTTGCCTGTAAATATTTTTGTATGCCTGCTCCCACAACATCACCCATCACTATCCTCTTTCTTCTCCCCTTCCTTTTCCTCAGTGCAGAGCTGTAGGCCTGATTTTAATCGTTCCGGCCAACCTCTCTGACTGTCCTATAGATATATATATATATATATATATCTTCATACCGGGCCGCCTCTTTCCTCGCATTGGCTTGTTCATGAAGAAGGCCTCGAGACTCGCAGCTGGTGCCATAGGAAGAGAAGAGGATTATGACACCGCTCTCAACCTATCTACATTGTGATCCACTTGAAGCAGATTCTCACAGGAGGTGGTAACTCATCCGCTATCTAGCAGGGTGACGCTGCTAAATGATAAATTTCATGGGTAAGTAGCTACGAAGCCTGAGCAGCCGTCGCTCTATCTTGGTTGGTACGCGCAAGAGCGCCGGGCGTGGCATTTTGAGACCATGGGCTCGGCTCCCGCCGACGTCATGTGGTTCCTGTTCCTTCCACACTCTAATTAAATACATTTTTTGACTATATTACTATCCTACATCTATCAACGCAGAAAAAATCACCCTACGCTTGGCTTGGTGTCTGATATTTGGCTGCCTCTGCTTTGTAAAAATATGTTATTTGCAGCGTTGCTGCTGGTCATGGTGGTGCTCTTACGCCTGCTTCGCTTCGGAATGTTTGCGTGCACATTAAAATTCTTCCATCTGTACCACAAATTATCGTCAAAGAAAATTCACATATTTCACCATTTACGTCTCAAAAAAAGACGTTATTACCCGTGCTCTCTGTTTAAGAGCTACCATTTATTGAAACCGTTGTGCACAAAATAATGCGTTGCCTTACACGACTGATGCTGATGTCAACCGCATGCAGTCACTTATGACTATTCAGACTGAAAGAAGAATTTGTGATCAGGATAAAATAAGCAATGGGCTGCTGCTTAAGTTCTTATGACTCCTGTTTTACGTTTCCGAGCAAAAGACACAACGGAAGAAATCTACTGGGTGCTTGGTGTTGTATAATGCTGGTTAGCCACTGAAGGAATTCACGTTAAGGCTTTCACTTTTGCTAGCACATGTTTCGGAGTAAAGGCTTTGGAACGTATGCGCTCGCAAGTATCAAGTGGTATGTATATTTGAGGCCATATTTGGGCAGATATTCAATTTTTCAATAAGTAATAAAGAATTATATCTGTAATCGAGTGGTATTTGTGGTTTGAATAAATTATCACTATATTTGCCTAGGCAATATAATAGTAATCCGCTCATAACGACCTGTTTATACTACTCTTTTTTTTTTGCTGCAAGAACGAAATTTTGGGTGATTGTTTACCGCCCTGATACACTCCATCTTGAGGAATCAAATTCATAGCTCGTTATTCTGTCTCTGAGAAATTATGAATAGATTCCAGAGTGCGCCACTATTTACACATGAAACAAATTAAATAATTTCCACCCTCGCGCAAAACGAGAGCAGACGTAAGAAATAAATGTATTTACTACCCGCTTTGTCCTGTCCTCTGGCTCTATTGTTCGGCTCAAGCGCTTCTGAGGAGACGTCTTGTTCACGCTATACGTTAAGCAGTTTGTCGAACTATCCACCCCACAGCGGCACGTTTTCATGTACTAACGGGGCGAAGGCTCGATGTAAGGTGATGAACGCGGGCTCAATGTCCCCGCTTATCGCGGCAGACGGAAACTTGAGAACGCCGTTGGAGACGCAGGTTTCATGCAAAGAAACAATGTGCTGCCGAAGGCATCTCGAACAGTGGCTGGTGGGATGGCGCTGACATGGCAAGTGCAGCAAAGATAACAGCGCTCACTGTGAAGGGTACCGAGCTCAAGGGCATCTCCTTTCAAGCGAGAGCTTATTAGACTCCTTCGGCTGAAGAGCCGTCGCCGTCCTGCGGAATCGCTTTTTCGCGTGTATTCGTATTATACTTGTGATGCAAACATTCTCAATGCAGAGTTAAGAGGCATTGTGATACTATTTGGCTTCCCATGCAGTATCTAAGCTGGCGGCTAGATTGGGTTCAAACGGGCGAATATGTATATCCTCCAATTCTTTTCAATCAATTCTAAGTGTTGCACCGCTTAATCTACGGCATACAATCCTTCCCTCAGCTGCACCGTTTGATAATAGGTGGAGTAATTAGCAGTGCAATGTGGCCTCTTGTGATCTTTTTTTTTTTCTAGTAACATGCTACTGGCCTAATTCAGTCGAAAATAAGTTAAAACCTACTACGTCTGCTGCGATGTAAAGTCAAGCAAGGAGACAGATCGCAATGGTGTTTGCGGCGCATGTGGCCTTAATATGTCACCCAAAAATACATTTTCCCACCCTTTCAGCTTACAGCGGTCGTTTATCTAGAGAGAGAGAGAGGGGTAAGAGATGGATGACAACCACTGCTTCGTATGCTGCTTGATTTTGCACTCTGTCGCCGCGGAGGATGGCGATTTTCAATTCTGACTGATCAACTGAGATTTCTGCATGCATCATTCACTAGCACATCATGCTCTGAATTGCTGCACAAACAAGGAACCTGCAAAGCTGAGAGAAGCATTTTGCATGTTGCTGTTAGCGATGGAACACTTGCATTTGATAAAAAATATGGTAGGGTGTACCGTCACCACACAGAAATCTCAGTGGTGACGGGAGCACGTCTTTTAATATGCCGTTGATTGTACGTGTAGGTTGCCGCGCCTTTATTTCCCCCAAACAGCGCAAATAAAAAATATATATAAAAATTGCGCAATGAAAACAAGATGTTAAATGCATTACCACGTCCACTGCTCTTAAAACGTTCAGCGAACCCTTGATATTTTTTCATCGGCACATTTCCTCTATGATGGTACGTTTCACGTGCTTACCTAGCAACAACATAAATTGTGAACTGAAAACAGGTTGATATGAAATTAAAGGCGCGGTGTCTGACCAACTTCTCCATGGTCCCCTGATGCGCCGTAATGGAAGGGAGGAAGGCGGGAGCGAAAGCTGAAAAACAGGAATGGTGCTCCAGTGAAGGGTTATGGAATAATTTGGACCGTCTCAGGATCTTTAACGTACACTAATATCGAACATCGCACGCATGCCTCTCCGTTTTGCCTCCATCGAAATGCAGTCGCTGAGGGGGGTTCGAACATTTCGTACTCGGGCACAGCAGTCGGGTATCTTAACCACGGAGCCAACCTGGCGGGTGAGATAAGTTTGCGTCTTTTAGATTCTGTGCCACGAAACCCAGAATGAAGAAAGACGCTTGTTTATGCACGCGCTACTCTTTCGGCAGCGCAGCACGTATACGCATCAGGGCGGTACGCACATAACCTTGTTTATTGTTTAGGCCGGCCTTCGGTTTACCTTGTACTGCGGTTCAGCATGCCGACAATGTGAGCCATTATGTATTTCATGCTTATTATTGTTTTTCTTTTTCATTACTCCATAAATAAAATCATCACGTCACAAGCGCTTTATATGAACACATGACGGCGGCGTTTTTGTTTTTTATTTAAGTGTTATGGCTGCAGAAATATGGCATGCGGCAACAATCTAAAAGAAATTAAACGTCGTTTTGAAGCTGGTTTTAACACGCATGCATGATAGGTAACGCAAAGGAATGTCATTCTTTAGATGCCTGTAAACGTTAGAAGATATCTAATTTTATTAATACTGATCCCCGAGAGAAAGCAGTTGAGTAGGTGGTGAAAAGATATCCTCCAGCTGCTTGCACTCATAATCATCATCAGCACCAACTTGACAACACCAGTTACAAGGAAATTGCGTCTCCCATACTTTTTCTTATTATCCAGGTTATGACCCAGCAGCGGCCACTTAATTCCTGCAAACTTCCTTATCTCTTGGCCGCATAACCTACAGCCTCCCTTTACAAAGCGTACCTCGCTTTGAAACCTGTCACTAACCCTCAGCGACCACCTATTATCTTGGCTTTGCCTTATACGCCTTGTATTGCAACCGGCGTTTTGTTATTTATGCTGTAGTGAAAGGTAGTTAAAAAAGCGCCTTTCATGGCTAAATTTCTGTTTATCCAACTGCTATTTATAATGGTGCTCTAGCACAATTAAGGTAATACCACGCTACACGCACATAAGAAGGTCTCTGTAATGGCAGATTGAACAAATACAGATACCTGCTCAATGGCTTAGCTTATTCTCCGTAAGCAAACAATATATGCTCCTGGCAAAACAACTGGTGTTCGGGCTACCGCATGCATACACAAAACGTTTTGTTGAATCAGCCATGAGTTATACAGAAGCTGATGGGGAGTATAGGGAAAGTTATCCAAATATATGCAACTTGTTGTCCGTGATATTCACGTATATTCTTACAAACAACTTGAAAATTGGAGAGTTACTCACAGATATTATTCCAACTTTGGCCATGGCGGCAGCCATGAGGATCCAGTTGAATGTGTTTGGAGACCAGATGACCAAAGTGTCCCCTTTGGTAAACCCTAGAGACAGGAGGCCTCGGGCTAGCTTGTCCACCTTTGGTACGTAAACAGAATACATACAAAAGCATTCACTTTAAATTGCAAATGCGAAAGTCTTTGCACTTCCAGGACCTCTTTTTTGCTTTGGACACTTTTGTACCGATTCTCCTTTTAAACAGTTCAGGGAAACTAAGAAATAATGTGTGTTTTTGTCTTTTTGAGCATAACTAAAAATGAGAATATGTCCTTAATTATCAACGCGACAATGTCTCTTAAGCCATAACAAGCGATTAAAGTGTGGCTTTCGTTACTTTTATATATCTTTATTTTCAGATTGTCCTTTTTTACGACATATATAAACTAACACAATTGCCCACTTGTAACCTTTAAAGGTATAAAAACGTTTTATTGATTACATTACAATTACTGCGTCCGTCTGGATACAAGAATCTTCAAAAACCAGCACCAGCGGCTCCAGTGACAAAATGAATCATGCGCAGAGAGAGGAAAGTCCTATGCGGACATGCACGCTATCATGCAACTAAACAAGTTATTTTCCGTAGTGACACAGTCACTGTTGCCGCGTTGCCGCGTCTTGTTGCCTGTCGCCTGTTGCCGCGTCTTGTTGCCGCGTCTTGATTACAAGTAAAGAAGTCGACTTTTATACACTGAGCTGTTATTCTAATCTGTAACACCCTAGCTTTGCATAAATGCGTGCATCCGCGCCTAAACAGAGCCACAATTTTGGCAAAACCATGTCGCTGACGCGACATCCAGAAATGTCCGGTGCTGGCTGTGCATATTCTATATCCTTGGTAGTCGAAATTATTTACAGGCCTCCAGTACGGTGCCACTCTTAGCCAGTGTGCGGTAGCCGCCCGTTGAACCCAGCGGCGCAAACAGAATCGCAACCTTAGTTGTGCATTTCTGCGTATAACACTCACTAACTACATAAAGGGTACACAAGTACCTCAAAGTTACAGACATGTAAAAGGGCGCGATGTTTGTTCAAAGTCATCATCATCATCAGCCTGACTATGCCCACTGCAGGGCGAAGGCCTCTCCCATATTTCTCAACTTAACCCGGTTCTCTGCTAGCTGCATCCACTTGACCCCTGCGAACTTCTTGATCTCATCTGCCCACCTAACTTTCTTCCGCCCCCTGCTACGCTTTCCTTCCCTTGGAATCCAGTTTGTTACCCTCAGCGACCATCGGTTATCCTCTCTTCGCACTACATGTCCTGCCCGTGTCCATTTCTTCTTCTTAATTTCCACTAGAATGTCGGTAACTTGCGTTATTTCTCTGACCCACTCTGCATGCTTCCTATCTCTTAATGTTACCCCTACCATTTTTCGTTCCATAGCCCTCTGGGTTGTCCTCAACTTAAGTAGAACTCTCTTGATTAGCCTCCACGTTTCAGCCTCATAGGTGAGTACAGGTAAGATGCAACTGTTGCATACTTTCCTCTTGAGCGATACCGGTAAGCTGCTAGTCATAATCTGCGAGTGCTTGCCAAATGCGCTCCATCCCAATCTTATTCTTCTTGTTATTTCCTTTTCATGGTCCGGATCTGCGGTTACTACCTGTTCTAAGTAGACATATTCGCCTATTACTTCCAGTACTTCGCTACCTAATGTAAACTGCTGTTCCTTCCCGAGGCTGTTGAACATTATCTTAGTCTTCTGCATATTGATTTTGAAGCCTACATTTTTACTTTTCCTGTCTAGGCCATCAATCATTATTTGCAGTTCATCCCCCTTTACTTTGTTCAAAGTATCGTTGCCATAATAGATTAAGTACGTGCTCATGCTATATTTTTTAACCATTTTGCCTACAAACTTATACGCATCTTTTACTTCATTTTAGCAGGAATGATAAGTGCTGTGATGTTTAGAGCTAGAAAAGCATACCTCATTTCATTTTGAAACACTTCGCCTTGCACAGAGCACTCACAGGAAAAACATGTTACTTCATTTTATTTTGTGAGAATGTTCCAGGTACGAGCAATGTTCAGTCTTGATTGAAACAGATCCTAAACTTGATCCACGGCACATAACAGAAAACATACTTTAGAACGTGCAAAAAGTATGTTATGTCTTTCGAGAAGAACAGATATGAAGTGCAGGAATTGTATTTAGGGACAAAGAAAAATATATCCCCGATAAAAGCAGCCCGCTGATTACATGTACCACAAAAAGCTTCTAAATCCAATAAAAGAATAGTGCAATAAAAACCTTGGGGCAAAGCGAATGGGTCATGTCTGCCCGAAAACTTGGAAAATGTATTAACTTTACGAGTCGAGAGTACAGAACTCGTATAGGTGCGCAGTGATGGTCGTGACGAGGTAGCATAGCAATAATTACTGTGACATGTAATGCTTCTGGCAGCCCAGTGTTAAAAGCTATGCAGGTCCTTAGACGAGGGGCAGACTCAACAAACTGCTGTGTTATTTCAGGGATGTCGAAAGCAACCGACAGGGAATGGAGAGCCCTTACTAGGCAATGCTGCTTATGCTGCAGGGACGACTTTAATCATTGGCCGGGACGCCGGCACTAGGATCCTATGTTTAAGACTAAATACTAGCAATTAATTTGAAGCTGGGATATAGTTGATTTATATGCGAAATACGGGTGGATGCATATTTTATAAGATAGTGGACAGTTATCGCTGAAAGCACCACCGGTCGCTGGATAAAAAGGAAATATTTTGGTGAGCCACACTTCTGTGCAGATAGACTTAGAAAGAACTAGAATACTTGAATTGTGCTGTTGTTAGTTGTACTTTTCGATATAAAAAGAAAACCAGAGACTGAATTTTTCTCTCCGGGATTGCCAGTGTCTGTGGTTAGTTTTAATTACCAATACAAATCTGTTGCTTGTCCTCAAATTAAATTTAATATTATACGTGTTCTCATAAATACGGTGGAAAGCAGACACAGATCCGTTCTGCTTGGGGTCGCCCTTCGTTTGTACTTTTTTTTTTCCGACGAAAAAATGTTTAAATGTGCTAACCTTAGCTTTTCGCTTCAATTCATTTTATTGCTCTGATTTTCGGCGCGTTATGTATTTTAAGCTCAGATTAAATGAAAAACAACAAATTTGTGACGCAGTATAAAGGTTCAGACGACCTTCATAGGACGCAAAGCACAATTGTCAACTCTCACCTGGTCTTTGAAGTCGGAAAAGGTGCAATGCTTTCCCTCTTGCACGAATGACCATCCGATGCGGTCTCCCCATTTCTCGGCTGCCGTGTCGATATGTACACCCATGGTATCCGGCGAGAGCGGCTTTGAGCATGTTGTGTTCCAGTAGCTCGAGTGGAGCTTCTGGTTGCAAGAGGACGAGCTGCGGACGAGAAAGACAAGACGCCCTTTAAACAGCTAGGCCGACGACGACGCGGATGCATGCGGTAAATGCTGAGCTACATTTTCTTTCATGAAAATGTTATATTGCCGTGAGAATCAATCAGCGGTTGATTCAAAACTATTACAGGTTTCTAAAAAACAAATCCCAATGCAAATTGTGCCTGAAATATTGACGGTATTGAATTGATTGGTTTTGTTCTTTCGAAAAATTTTAAAACACTCCATAGAATTCCTAGGAGGATGGTCAAACGTAAAAGCAAAATGCCTGATAGTGAAGGTGTGTATACTTTAAGG
Organism: Amblyomma maculatum; assembly: GCA_023969395.1. NCBI lineage: Eukaryota > Metazoa > Arthropoda > Arachnida > Ixodida > Ixodidae > Amblyomma > Amblyomma maculatum. The sequence goes on along the minus strand of JAJIZL010031790.1, from coordinate 67,118 downwards.
TAGACGAGGGATATATATCCCAAATATAAATATAGGGCGCGGTAGACGGATTTCCCGAAAAACAACGCCCCTGATTACCAGAAACGAAACTGTAACTTTTCTGCATGGCAAGTGAAACGTGTACACGTTAGACGGGCAGTCTCGTAAGTTTAGAAATCTACAGACATGTGCCGTGTCCAGGGTTAAGCCGAGCAGAATATTCTGTGATGTAAAAGGAAGTCGTTCAATGTTTACCATACGCCTCGACTAATGAGAGCTCCAGCTTCCTAGCTAAAGAAATATTTTCAATAATCCGAGGTTCAAGCACAGAGTCCTTTACTCCTTTACTTTACTCCTTTAATGATTTTATAAGGAACTGCCTATGGTGTGAAAAAATCTCTACCGCTTGATTTGGAATACGAACGTGATGGGGTGTCAGGAATCTTTTCTGAAAATCCGACTGTTAGCTTATATTATTGAAGTATAAGGTTTATGTGCTTGTTTCACGATCTCGTTTTCGTACACATTGCAATGGTGGCACTATAAGCTATTTATTGAATATTTTTTTCAATTTATTTTGCACCCGATGTAACATATTTGAATTGTTTTCATTGCCGCATGTGGTGAAGCACATCATACACAGGAGGGTTGTTGGATTCTCTAGCACAGTGTCTGCGCCATTCTTCTGCCGTAATATGTACAGAAATATTTCGATGTGTCTCTGTAGTGAATTTAAAACTCTAAGTCGCTTTGCACCCTTAATATTGCCAAAGTTATCAATCCATTTATCACTGCATATTCTTGCAATCAAAGGTAATGCTAAACGACTCCCATGAAAGCACTGCCTTAGTGAAGAAATACCAATAGAGTATTGGTGTTTTAGAAGCTCACAATCGCAGCGTACAAACAGAAGCATGTTTCGTCCTGTATTTTAGGCGCCGTTATAAGACACGTAGTTATGCTGTTGGTGAACATTTTGAGTTTATTTCAATGTATGGCAATCGTCGTAATTCTACACCTTCTACTACGGACAGTGCAAGAAATGGGTTAAGGCAAAATATCTTGCATGAATTGTATTCTGTCCTTCTAACTTGCGAGTAGACATTGTTAAAGCAGCCTTAACAATGTTACCTTGAAAATCTAGCCTCATCAAAGCCCGGAATTGTCTTGAAGTAGTTTAAATCGGTCCGAAGCACTCTAATCGGCTCGAACCGGTATCTCATATCGCTGAACTGACAAGCGTACATATAACCAGAAAAAGATTATATTTGGGCAGCATGGAAAAGGTTGCGATCCGGAACTTGCGTATCTTAACAAGGTAGGAAAGCAAAGGACCCAGTTTTCAAACAAAGGTAACAGCAATTGTTAAACTGAAGAAAGCATAAATTGCATTATTTTCCCAGTTGTTGTTCCGGTAGAATTCATACTTAGGGTTAGTTTTTAGGCAAATATGTTTTTTTCCCTTTAGGTCGCATCGTTACCAGCCCTTGATTTTGCGGTCACTCTGTCGGGGGGTGTATCTTCAAATACATTTTGCCCCCGGGTGTTTCGTCTACTTCCGCGGTGGACTATAGGGTATGAAATGAAGCCCTCCTCATGACTGTATTTTCGAACTATGAGCAATTAGACTGCATTTTGCATTTTTTTGTTCTCCATCAAGACTATTTAGATCACATGCCACAGCTGTCCTTTTTTTTTTGCCTTCGCATCAGATGATTTTAGACTAAAGCTGTCAACCGAGTTGCCTTTTGTATTGAAACTCAATAAACATGACAGCGCCTTGACTATGTAGCGGTGCTTCAAACACTATAACAGTGGTGCGCCCTATATGAGCTCTGCAATATTGCAACGAATCTCCCGACGGCCCGGACGTCTCATAGGAAGTGGACTTCATACAGGTCTGACAGGAGAGATTACTGACACTGAAAAAGACGCGCACATTCCTGCTCGGTTTTTATTGCCACCGACGGCCATGCCTGGTCCAGCGGGGAAACGAGTTCACTGACCGGGAGATTACACGCCGGATTCCGAAAGTCACGCCGTCTACTTGGTCATTGCCCAAGAATGACTGGGGCCGTAATTAGATAACAGTGTTTACATTGCACGCCTTGACCTTGTGAGAAAGCTCTGTTTTACAAGTTGGTTTACAACGTGCTCAGACAACGCTGCTGTGTCAAACATTTTCGGAAGCATTTATAACCGCCGAACTTGAATGTATCTTTTATGAGATATGTAGGAATGGCATTTATTTGAAGTACGGAAGACAGATTAAAAATATAGACACCGTTGCGCTCAGTATGAATTGCAGCGACCGAAAACGTACCAGCTGCGCTTCTCGGAAGCAGGGCGGAGCAGGCAAGCGATGCGCTTGAAAAAGAAAAGGAAAATATTTTGCTTTTGCAAATGTTAGTTGTTTTTTTTCCTCTGCGTAGTCTGTTCCTCAAAAATGTGTTCCGTGCGGTTCGCATATCAGGCGCCCGCCTGACTACATGTGTGCCAATGGAAGGTGCGGCGTACAGTTGATCCTTTTACTATCGTGGGCGTTTATCGCGCCTGCATCTTGCTTCTGGTATAGGCAACCTGCAATGAAGTTTGCTGCGTCGATCGCAGCCGTAATACATATCCTAGTAAAAAGAGCAAATACTTCTGAGGCGGGTTTTAGGGCGTTTTCACGTCACCTGCACTAGCTTAGAGGGATCATGATTGCACGCTCTGTCGAAGCTTTGCATGAGATGTGTCAGATAACTGGGCTACATTGAGAGCACCTGGACAAGGACGTTATCTGTCACACGCATGTCTATAATGCTGCTGAATATGTCTCGGTCGCTTATCGCGAACCAAGCTGCTAACAGCAGCATTTTTGAGACACGCTGCGGGACCATTGCAGCACCACCTATGCAGTGCAGGTTTCCTATAGAACAGGTTCGGCTGTATTACGCATCTTTAGCTCTCCCCGGGGCAGAATTTCACGTGCAAAAAATAATCGCTCCATGTTTTCAAGGCTTTACGGTTTCCGACTGCGGTGAGCACACAATTCGGGAAATAAAGCGGAATACTGCAGTAGGAAAATCCTTTCACTTTCGATTTGAAGCGGACCGCTCGCTCACGCTACCATGCGTTAAGAAAGCGCTACTGGCATCGACGTTCGAAATCCTATAGGGGGCGGTAGTATGTAGCTTGGGAGCATATGTAGCTTATAGTTCAGAACAATATAAAAAAACGCTAAAGCAGCACAAATATCAACGCGGCTGTGAAGGCTGTAATTATTTTCACATCATTCATCTTCTGACCAAAATTATCAACATATACCTACTTTCAGCACACGATTATTGAAGGGTTCAAGTTCCTGAATTCTAAACATGAAATATTTTTAGATAATATTGAAAGGCGATATAAGGATATGGTTGCCTTTGAAATGCAACTATTTACAAATGAAGTGCTCAGTGCTGCTGCGCATTTTTATCATATTTGTTTTGTTTTTTTTTTGTATACGTGGTGGACTCCATTAGTCAGTGCGTTGGGTGAAAATAAGTTTCACCTTAATATTATTCCAGTGAAACCCATAACAATGACAGCCATCGCAGGAGAGAATATATAGCGGCTGTAATTTCGAAACAGCATTGTAAAGATCTTAAATTGAAGCAAAGCACCTCATGTATGATTTGTGTAGCCGGTCGAAGCAATTTACTTAATATCTGTATTGAATGAATTTTTTTTATTTTCAGGCTTGTGTTCATGGAGTGGAGCGTAAGGCAAAATTTTGAAATATTTCAGATATTCGTGGAGCTTTGCACCATGCAATATCCGCTGAAATATCAGAAGGAAATTACTAACGGTATAAGAAAAGTACGGATACGGACAGCGCTAATTTGTTTGAAATACAGTTTATATCATCCAGCAATTTTGTAATGCATCACAGGTGACGCCCAGCAATTCGAAACTATAAGTAGACCTATTGTATCGTTATCAAACAAAATCAATCTGAGGAGTTCATTTCAAATTGGATGGTCGAAAGAAAAGTGCAAGGGTTCCTTAATAACAAAAAGCAGTTTATTTATTAAGGACCATCCGGTTAGAGATTTAAGAACAATGTTTTCTTTAGTTCATAACGTTTCAGTTAGTGAGCCCAAGAATGAACTATTTTCAACAGCATATAAAACAACGTAGGTAACAGTATGAACAATAAAATTAATTAAAACATTTAAATGAAACGGACCAAAACGGATACCTTGGCGAAGAATAGACTCGTGATTCTTTATATTTGGTTAACTAACATCAACGAAGTAAGCATAACGCGTTGGCATATATACGATCGAAGCCGGTTTAGAGAAGCACGGCTGATTACGATTTATGGTTTAAAAATGAAGACATTGTTTGATGAGTGTATATACCTCCCATGTAAGTAACCAGTTACATCTAGATATATTTTTGCATTCAGTGCGTTACAATATATTATTTTCGAAGTCATTGCGAAGTTCATACTGACCACCATTTCATTATTTTGTGAAGTGAATGAATTCCTTCCTTATCGGTTATCCATACAAATGGGGAATATTTATACCCAGATAAAATACCACAGCAGTGGAAGGAAAATTGCACATCTACAAGAAAACAAAAATACAAAACCTTTGAACTTGACACGCGTGCATTGAACCAGAGAAAGGACAATTATTTTTGCTTTTTTTTCGCAACATCAGAAAGCACAGCGACTATCGGTATTTGCTACAAATTAGTGAAGATATTGCTTCGAAACATAGCTCTGGTTGATGTACAGGACAGTCATGTTTAAAAAAAATGCACTGAACTGTAATTGGTTCAAACCCGTCAACCGCCTCTACTCCAACTGCCGTTGCAAAACCAATTATTTTTTTTCTCTGGAACTCATACTCTCCGCATGAAGTAAGAAAAAAAACTGCCGTTACGATCTGCGCAACTTCCCAACTGCGCAATTTCTTTTTTGAGAAAGATGAATGGCACAACTAAAATTGAGCAATAATAATTCACCTTTATAGGTACTTAAGCTGTAGGCTGATAATAGGATGGCTTTTTGTTTCTATCCCCGGCACATCTCCCTGACTGGCTCCTGGTCACAGCTGATGATCAAAACTGCATTCTACTTTCCAGTGGAGAGCTCAACAATTTTGTACAGAAAACAGTGCACATTCGTTCAGTTCAGTAACTACATTTATAAAGTCATCCACCACATAGAATTCGCCTATTACCGTTGCCAATACCTTTCAGGTTTACAGCATGACAGCTTAATTGTTATGTGGTAGAGTGCCATCTAACAAGCTAGTAAAGTTTTAACCACTGGTTTTATTACTATTCTTCGAATGGACCGCACGCATAAGTGTTCGTCATCTCTGACGGTTTTGCATGTGGATCGAAGCACGGCCCGTTTTTACTCACCTGGTAAATGCTCGGAAGAAGCACGTTGGCCGACTCTTGACCACCTCCAGGAACCAAGCGGCAGGGCTACGAAGCACAGATCCTAACCGAAACGACGCCATGCCTCTTGCTCGCATCAGACGCACGCCTCACTGCATAGTCAGCTGTACGCACACGCGTGCGGGAGGAATCAGCGCCCGTGTCGAGGTGAGCTCGAGGTTAGATGGACTCCTATCGCTTCTTGCGGTAATGATACTATGACTGCTTTCTGCCCGTGCGATTTATACTCATCCTGTTGCAACGATGAGATCGAACGGGCGAAAATGATCCGCTATCGCCGCCAGAAAACAGGCACCGACAGTCGTTCAGAGTACAACGTGCTCTCGGCGGCCAGCAGACAACATCGAGAGTAGCGGAGGGAGTTCCTTGTTCTATCTCCCTCCGTCGTACGCGTGCCATCACGTAGGCGGAGGTCACGTGCTCCAACACAACAGCGGAGTGCTTTCGCGTTGGATTACGTCCAAGGTTCACAGACGCGGAGGGAATAGACGTTGCGCTGGGTGACAGCGATGCGATAACGTCGCCGCTAGCTCGTGGGAAATGCGACGAATAGCAGGTCTGCGGTGGTTGCATAAAGCATGCAGCTCTGCCCTTAAGTGTTTGAGCTGTATTGAAATCAATTGATAAATGATGATACTTGAATTCTAAACGTTATTGATCAAATATAAAATTAAAAACGTGCATCAGCCCATTCAGCTTAGCTTAAACCGTATAATAATGCCAACCGAACATTGTTTATTACTGGTCGAAATGCAATACATATAACAATCTATCGGTCTATCAGTATGTATTCCCAAAGTACTGTGAGGGGATCTGCTACAAAAGCTATATGTTCGGAAAATATAAGTACTGTGTGGGCATATTATATGAAACAGAGCTTAAGCTCATTTATCCTACAAGTTGAAAAAAAATAACCAACAGCACAAAGAAAAACAATTTATCCTTGCAAAAGACAAAAAATCTCCACACATATTAAGCGTTTAAAATAGCGTGTTTCATTTAATGGTAAGATATCGCATATTCGGGAAAAAAATGATTTTAATGAATATATTACGGTATGATTTAAACAATGATATCCCTAAGGTGTCTTTTGAAGTTAGATGTTTAAGTGTGAAGTTATTATTCTCTAACTAAGACTATTTCAAATAGATATGCTGGCAAAAATCAACATCTGTTGGCCATTATTTGTCCTAACTGTTGGAAGGTTTGATTTAGTTTTTAGTGTCTAAAATCCCAATCCATTCAGGCTAGGAGAGACGCCGCTGCTGGGAGGAGCTGGCAATTTTTCAGTGAAAATCATGTTTCGTTCCTGTTTGTGGTAGTATGCTTGAGAAATGTTAAAAACGTTAATCAGGAGACAGAAAACGAATGAACTTTCTCGTCAGGGAGATTGTTGCGACAAGCAAAGAGCGGAGATGCGGGGAAACGTCAAAGGGTAAGAGTAAGAATGTGTTGTTTTCGAATTTGAATCAATCGCCGAAGGTATGATGAAGATGTGCTACCTCAGGACGATACACAGTAAAATAACAAATTGTATATAAAAGAATAATATAGCATGAAAAAAGTGTGGTAGCCAGAAAAAACGCGAGCCCGAAGCAACGCTCTAATTCTGAATGCGACCTTTTATATCAGACATAATGGGTGAAATTCAGGCGCGGGTCAGGATCTATTTATTAAATAATACATTGGGATCAATGAGTGCAATGTCAAGCGATGCCTTATGCAGAGAAAGCTTGCTAGAGATATGCATGTCGGATGACCTAAATACCATGAAACGAGTTTTCTACTGGCTATTAAAAATGTTAACTTTGCACCAATTCCCAAGAAAAAAAAACCTACTCTATGTTTCTCGATCAAACAATCAAGAGAAAGACTTAGACTACATAGAGGGTTTTCATCTCCTATAGAATACTTCGCGTGGTCGTATCAACAATGCAAGATCATTTACTTAAGTTAAAATTAAGGGGACACCTAAATAATATCCTTGGAAACACTCATTATAATTGGTTTGAGTCACGAAAGATTATTTTGATTTTCCCCGGCATCTCTCTGATCAGTTAAGCAATGCTTTACTAAACATAATGAGTGTTCGTTAATAGCGTAATTTTGAAGGCAAGCGAATAAAAGATCATTATTTATGGTATTGAATGCCTTTTTGAAGTCAACAAAGACGGCATCGGCTTCACTTCCTTAATTGTCGATCTGACAACAGAACTGACAACAGAACTGCTTTGGATTTAATTTGCCGCCGCAAAAAGGATAATTTCTATAAAAAAAAAATAGAACAAACATCCATTTATGATGCCCTTAAAGCTGTAACGACTGCTCTGCTGTGCATTAAAATCTCCTACGAAAGAGTACTTCCAAGCGCATGCAAGTTTAAAAATGTGGGAATGATTGAAAGCGAAAAATGGATGCTTTTTAAAGTTTCTCTGAACTCTTCCTCTCACTATTACCAAATAATCCATTATACTCACCACACCACGCTTCTAACTGATTTTCTAACTGATGAATTTGGGAACTCTTTAGGGCCATATCGAACAAATATTGACTCTTTATTATTGACTCTTTATTAAATATTGACTCTTTATTAAGAACTGCTTTGGTCTGACAACAGAACTGCTTTGGATATAATATGCCATGTTTATTATAAAACTCAACAGTTCTGACTTCCAAGAAGAACTCAAGTATTTTACTAAAGAAAGGGTAGAATCGAGATACGTCTTTACACAATAATATATGGGGATCGTTTTATTTAGGTACAAGTATTTGTTCACCTTTTTCAACGCCGCATGACAAGTACCGGTTGTGAAAACTACATTAAATATATGACAGAGGACATCACACACATAATTTTAACCAAGTTACTACAGAGGAGTGTGCACCATTCAAACGAGAGCCTATATTCTTTAGGTTTTTATAAAGTTTTAAATTACTTACCGCATGTGGGATTAATAAAGAGTCAATATTTGTTCGATATGGCCCTAAAGAGTTCCCAAATTCATCAGTTAGAAAATCAGTTAGAAGCGTGGTGTTGTGAGTATAATGGATTATTTGGTAATAGTGAGAGGAAGAGTTCAGAGAAACTTTAAAAAGCATCCATTTTTCGCTTTCAATCATTCCCACATTTTTAAACTTGCATGCGCTTGGAAGTACTCTTTCGTAGGAGATTTTAATGCACAGCAGAGCAGTCGTTACAGCTTTAAGGGCATCATAAATGGATGTTTGTTCTATTTTTTTTTATAGAAATTATCCTTTTTGCGGCGGCAAATTAAATGACTGCCGGTCAACCATGTAGTTCTACTGGCCTATAGTCTACTTGCTGCGCTGTTAGAGAAAGAGAGCGAGAGTGAGGTGTCAAGTAAAAGATCTTGACTGTATATGCACAATCAATTAAATCTTTTAAACCTGGTTAAATCAAGATCACAGCGGCGGCAGTGTTTGCGGAGCGTTATAGTAGGCTAAGAAGATTGCAGGGTTTACGACCGAAAGTAGTATAGTTCATGAGAGACGCCATCGTGGATAGCTTCGGTAATTTAGATCCAGTTAGGTTTTTTAACGTGCACTCACAAAGATAGCACGCGGCTTTGTAGGTTTATTTGAGAGAGTGGTATTTCTTTTATTAGGCGTTTACTCTAACTGTACCCGTTTTTGTTTAGGCAGATGACTGTTAAAACTTAAATTCCTTTCGCTAATCAGACTATTGTGAAACGTACTGCAGGACTAAAATTGCAGTTAATAATTATATTTTACTCTAATTTTTATAAACGAAATTTGTGACGGCCGTCCTAAGTGAATGAACTAAACAGTATTCTTGTTGTCTGTTTCTGGTGCAATGCAGGAAATAATGATAGAGCTATTCTTATACTATGCTTCAAGTTGGAGTTTAAAACTGCGTAAACAAACGTTATTTAGTGCCAAAATGGCTGGCCGAACAGTCATCTACCAGAGCGGTTTTGAGGAGCAGCGCGGGAGTTTTCTGTCAGTTGCAACATAATACCTCAATTACTGCCGTTCATACTTAATTTTTTTGCAGCCTCTAGAGCTTATCGAACACGGTCGCTAGAGGAGAAGTACTCCATATATCCTTCTGAGAGGTGGACGTTGGCGGCGTGTAAACTTGAGATATATTGCAGGAAGAATGACGCGAATTTCACCGTTAAGCGCTCAACTATGAGTCGCCCGCACGAGTTCTACATTAGAAAGAAACGTTTTCTTGCGAGGTGTGTGTTAAGCCAACTTTTGACATTGCGCGAGATTCTTCTGCAGAGCCCTGATACCAACAAGCATAAAAGCAGTTTACCTGTATTGTGAACTGGGTTTAGTTTCAAAAGTGCCAGCACACCTGTTTCACGCAAAGAGGACGGCAAAAAGACAGCACAAACGTGAGAAGCTAAAAGAAACCTACATTTGCCTGTGCCACAGGCTGCCGTTTCTTTTTTGTGTGTTTTGGATTCGACACTTTGAGGATATATCTTTGTGTGCCCACACAGCTACATTTTTGCCGGTCGCTCATTATGCAAATAATATATTTGTAAATCGACAATGATGTAAAATATGAAACACGTAATAAAGAATGCGCCAGAAGTGAGGCAGTGCCACTTCGGTTTAAACTCTCCCGGCCTTTGAAGAACAACAGTTTTTCTTCACATGGTCTTTTCTTTTTTTCGCAGGCTTTTCTTCAGATGTTTCTTCACGGGTTTCCCTGCTTATAAAACATCACGGCAAGAATTGGCCCCTTTTTGAGCCGCATTGCTAATCTTATACCACATGCTATACACCCTATGCAACTAGAGAGCATGGAATATTTGCAATGCCCAGATGCAGAACAAACTACGATTTTGCAATGTTGAAATATATTCTACCGAAATGCTTGAGCATCGCTCTCTGTACCAATCTAGCCAAAATCTCTTTTTCTGCACTTCGGCAACTGTTCATTACCTAAATTGTTTTGTTACAGTGTTTAAATGTGTTTACCTGCAATTTCTTTTGTTTTTTCTTCTCTTTCTCTTTAACAATGTATAATGATTACCTATGTAACTGTTTCCGCGAATGCTGCCAACGTTTACGGGTGACGAAGATTGCCAAGCGGTCATTGTGAACCGCTTTTTAATAAGCTTTACCTGACTTCTCAAAGCTAACAATGTCAGTCCACCATGCTTGTTTTCCAGAGGCTTCGTGGTTTATTTGGAATGAACACGTCAAAGGTTCATCAAAAGATCATAGAGAACTGAGATACAGTGCAAAATTTTGTGCCAGATAATATGTCCTGCATTATATTACAGAAATACACGAGCACAATTCTTATTGACGAAACAATTCTAAAATTCATTCTCGAGCGTCAAAAAGACGGTTTACTGACGTAGCAAAAAAAGTGGCATTTTTCTGCGACTAGTTATTTAAAGCGGCAAGCAATTTCTAGCAATTAAACTGCTACTATATTTATATTCTTTATGTAATTGCAATTTTTCATACTTCTAGAATTTTTCTCCTTCAAATTGCCGATGTAAGAAGGTAATTGCATTCTAATTGTACTGAATCCTTTGTCTGGTCTATTAGAGTCTGTGACCGACGCCAAGCCTACATTTAACGATTTATATTCTAGATAAGCATGTCAATATATGCTATTTGTTAATACTTAACGCTCTATAATCTTCTGAAAAGGCAAACAATTATTACTACGTAGAGAATTACAGATGTATTAGTTTGTGTTATAATGCGTAACTTAGGTTCTTAAGCATATATAAAAATAACAACAGCTTGGTTAAGAATTGCGAACCCGCAGAAAACAGGTAGCAGTGTGCAAAAAAAATGTCCTGTAGAAAGCGTTTTGGGGCAAGCTGACACTTGTTCGACGGAAATAAATGCAGCGCAAAACTACAAAGGGAAGACAAAGGACAGAATCCAACACCGCGGACGCAATCTGCTTGGGTTCCCTTCGTCCGAGCCCGTGTTTCCGCATTCATGAGTAAGGACTCGGTAGTCTGCGCCGTGTTTCTTCCTTTGTCATTTGTCCTTGTCGTTTTGCACAATATTTTCCTCCTTCCAACCGGCTCCCTTTTCCTTTTTTTATCCATCTCCATAACTATATGATTCGTCCCTTACTACTACTTTCAAGTGGAAATAGCACCCTGTACTATTGTACTGTACTATAGGGGTGTAGGCTGTACTAAAGGGGAAGGGTGTGTAGGCCAGCGATGTCAGATGCAGCACCTGCTCCGACACTTCCACCTGGTCGTGATATCACATATATATGCTCGTCGGAATTTAGACATTTCGTAATGTCCTGTTGTTTTAGCGCCCCTGCATCGCAATCATTACAAGCTCTGTGTTATTGAAGTCGCCGAAGCTCAGGCCAGTGTTATCTGGCGAGAGCGATGTTGTCAAGCGGTGGTTGGTAGAAACGAAGAGACGGCAGCGGCCATCGGTTGCTTTCGCCTAAGGCCGCTGTTACACTGCATCGCTGCACATCGCAAACAATCACAGAATCCTCGTTTTCGCCATGGGTTTTGTCAGTTTGCGCCGATGGAACCATAGGCGGAAGGTATGTTTTGGTCAGAGTGGTGGAGAATGCGCTTCATCTTGGAAGTTGACTATCACCGCAATATCTACGTCTCGTTCTCCCTGATAATCTGCAATAGATGCTCAAAATACCTGCTATCTGATTTTGCCATCACAAGAAGTTGTCATTAAGGGGTAGTCAATGCCTTTTAAAAATTTCTTGAAAGAGACAATCCGCACAGTGTTTGCGCATGTTTCAGCAGGTTGTTGCCTCTCTCAGCCCCCGCACGACAGTAAAATTATCAATACTGATTCTTGGTAGGCATTTTTATTTCTGTGCTTTGCATTTATCCTGTATGTCAGGGAGAAAACACTATCCCAAGGGGCACGGCGAGACATGCTACTTTGAAAAATTTCTATTTTCTATTGGAATACGTCTTGCTATTTCAATTTCTACTGCGTTAATCCTTTTTTAAACTGTGAATTTCCATGCATTGATATGGTAGGCATAATATAGGGGGGTATGGTATTGCATGGTATGATACTGTATGATACGTGTAGTGTTGTCCAGTAGTGCGACGAATAAAAGGAGCGACACATACATCAACCAATGCCGCGCAAGAATAGTTTATTCAAGTGCGTACTCGACTATATGTCCACAATCAGTCGTAGCGCCATCTCTTCATCCCTTTGATAATTTTACACTAAGGGCCCCTAGTTTCGCCCTTTGACGCTACAATATGGTATGGTATGGTGTGGTGTGGTATGGCATGGTATGGTATGGTATGGTACTGTACGGTACGGTACGGTACGGTATGGTATGGTATGGTATGGTATGGTATGGTATGGTATGGTATGGTACGGCATGACATGGCATGGCATGGTACGGCATGGTGTGATATAATTTAGTATAAAAATGTTGTAGGTTACTTAGCGGTATTATATTCTGTGTTTAATGCCATGGTACTGCACATCGGGTTGCCGCGGTGACGTACAGCTAGAACCTCCGCCTCGTGTGAAAGAGGACAGCGTTTCGAATCACGAGGCCGCGCAACTGCCCAACGGATTAAAAAAAAAAATCCGTGTCTCGATAGAATTGCATAACAATGTTTTGGGTATGACCTGGTGCCAGTGAACACCACCGGGAGACGTGCTCTTTCACCAGAGCCGGATTTCGCCACCCTAATGTAGTAATTCACCAAAACCTCCTATGAATACTTTGACAAACCCCTGGCCCTCAGACACCATCGCCTGCGACGCAAATCACCAAGGCGGCAGTCACAGCTTTAACACAGGAAATGATGCTGAGAATCTGCGGCTCCGGACAAGCCGTCATGCAAACTAAACTTGGTAACGCTTAACGCTAGAACCATAGATAGTGGGGCTAGTTTAGCAGTACTCTGAGGAACTAGCGGCCATGAAATTGGATATCATAGGGTTTAGTGACGTTAGGAGGCCAAATGAGGCATATGATGTACTGAATGGCGGGTTATGTAATATGTTATTGAGGTTTTACTGGAGAGACTAAAACTAGGAGTAAGGTTCCTTGCGGGCGGTAGTCATGGTAGTTAAGCTTATTAAGCGGTACGAACTGAAAGTTGTACAGGCTTATGCGCCTACAAGTGTTCATGATGATCAGGCAGTCAAAAGCTTCTGCGAAGATGTATAATTTGCAATGATAAAAAACCAGGCTAGATACCTGGCACTTGACTATGGCATTGGTTCTAGGAATAGCAGGGGGTAGTTTCTAGTTCAGTTTGCAAAGCGCAATACCATACGAATTATGGATATGTTCTCCAGAAAACCGAAGAACCAGTAGTCATGTAAAAGCCTTAACATGGAGACTAAAAATGAAATTAAGTACAAACTGTGTTCTAACCCCGACATTATAGAGGATGAAGAGTTAATCTGAAAAGTGAGATAATGTGTGCAGTATGGTAAGCTCTCGATTTAGTCTAGCTCTGAAGAGAGAATGAAACAGATTATTGCGACAGAAGTCCATTAGCGAGTTAGCGGTGACGGGGAGGGCAGAAGAATTCAAAGATCTCGCTACAGAATAGATATGCAGCATCTACCGAGGATTATCACCGTTAGATTAGAAGACATGAACAATAATTTCAGAGATATTACCGAGTGCGCGGTAAAAGTAGGCGGTGGAATTATTAGAGAGGATACCGGTAAACTGTCTAAGCACATGAATGATTTGATTAAAAACGCTAAAGTATGAAAACCTCCAATCCAAGGGACAGAATAGAACTGGCAGAGAAATTGAAGCTAATTAATTGGGGTAAAGTGGCTGACAGGCGAAAACAACATGGATAAATATGAGCATGCTCTAAAGAACGGGTGCAGCCTGAAAGCGTTGAAGAGGAGATTGGACAATGGCAAAAATAAGATGTATGCGCTAAAGGACAAGATGGGGAATGTCATCACTAACATGGAGAATATTGTAAAAGTAGCCAAATAGTTCTATACTGATCTATACAGTAGCCAAAGTAGTTGGGATAATAATATTGTCACGACTGAAGTCACAGGGAGCCGTGAAGGTACACGTTGCCGAGGACCAGAGAATAAGGTCGGCTTGTCGTTCCGATCACAGAGTCACAGAGTCCAGCACCAGCGCGCCGCTCGTGCCAACAACAACCGCTTCGTCGTCGTCGACACCGAACAAGGCTGTCGCGCGGCGCTAGGCACGTGGCATTATTCCCCCCCCCCCCGTGAAAGAAAACATCGTCCCGATGACAAGGCGAGAGGAGAAAAAAAAATTAGGCGTGAGGTGAACTGTACAATAACGCAAGGTTTCACTTGCAGGAAGCGCTCAGTCACGCGAAAAGTATGGCTTTAAGCGCACCGCATGCACAATTTCAGGCCGCTGGCGTCGAACACTGACGGTCACAGTTCCATCTGGAATGACTTCGTAATTAACGTTGTTTAAGCGGCGCAGGACTTTATAAGGTCCGAGATAGCGGTGGAGTAGTTTCTCGCTCAAGCCTTTGTGCCGCACGGGGGTCCACACCCACACTTGGTCCCCTGATTCGTAGTGGACTTCCTTGTGCCGGAGGTTATAGTGTCGAGCGTCGGTGGCATGCTGCTCCTTGATGTGCAAGCGGGCCAGCTGACGGGCTTGCTCGGCCTGAAACTGTTAACAGTGAAACTATTAACACTGTCGCAACAGTTTTACTAACAAGCTATCACTAACTACATATCTCTTATTATCTATCACCATTTATCTCATAATATTTTATTATTAATTATCTTTTAGGTAAATATACAAGAGCTATGCTATTTCTGGTTATATTTTATTATTTGTTTAATCACTAAGGACAATCACTATTTATGATTATCATTGCATTTTTGTTACAAATAATCACTTCTATTAGTTTCCAATGACTCGATATTGCATCACCTCACATCCGGTGACACATTTTTATGACATGTTTAGGACACAACATAACCTAGTAAGGCTTTCCCCTTAATGAAACCCAGCTCTCGCCAAGAAGTGCCAACAAGCCCTCGTGGCCAGTAGAGGTAGCGCGTTTACTAGTATCTCACGGCCTCAGTATGGATTACCACCTTATCCTCCAACTGAACTGCCACAGTCACCATCTCGTACATCTGATGTGATCTCGTTACGCCACACAATAATTGTAAGAAGCAGTGCCCATCCATTGCACATGCCACCTGCCACAGCGAAGCTCCTGATTTTGCCTTCATATCGCTGACTGCAGGGATGAAAACGGCGGGCCTTCTGTAGTACGTAGCTATCAACACTATAATATACACTATCACCCTCATATAATCTTGGGTGTACGTAATATTATTGGAGATGATGTGCACATCGCAGACACTTAAGCGCTGCGATCGGTGACCGTATGAGCAACGCAAAAACCACTGACTCCTATTTAAAACAGCAGGCGTTATTTAATTATTTTCGATATTTTACTTTCACTTTCACAGCGTCAGCTTTTCACAAAACAAAAACTTAGCTCCAGCGCTACAGATAAATCCTACCGGAGCTATTGGTACCTTTATGGCACATTATTTGAATATCGCGAGGGAAGATAAATGAATATCTAGGGTTATCTCGGTGACACCATTTACAGTAGGAAAGCATTTTTTTTATTCATTCGACGTAATCCCTGTTTTTGCATGATACTTACCCGAGAACAACTTTATGTGTGTATGAGCTTGGTGCGCACTAATTTCATCGGTGCATGTGGCGCCATTTGCGAGCCGTCATTTCAAATGGCGTATGTTTAACTGTGGCCTCCCCTATCTGCTACTTTTCATTACGGCGCTTTCTTGCGCTGGCTATTGATTTAAAATTACTTATGATGCCATCTAGGAGCCAGCGCGTCAAATGGAGGAACTTTAACCCTATTTAGACCGCTCTCGCTGAGCTGTTAGGACGATAGGCTACTCAACCAGACAACCCGGGTTACAACCCGACTGGTTCCATTCCGCTCCGAAGGTTTCTATCCTTTTAGTGTGAAAGGACTAGGAGGAGGCCGTAGTCAGACATTGGTCAACCATTAGGCTCCATCACTCTGTGTAGTAGGTAGTAAATTTTAAAGGCTCGTCGGGGATATAACACTGCGATAAAGGAATACTATCAATATAACAAAGCAAGTACTACAGATATAGTAAGTAGAGGCAAGAATTCCATAGATAACACAGCGAAAAAAATAATAAGCCAGATGAAGGTTTAAGCAAAGCGAAAACAATATTCAATTAACCGACAGTTTGTGGAAAAATAAATTTTTACGGCTTTCTTCGATGAAGCGTCGTAGTCGCAGAGTTGATCGGTAGCTGCGGCCGTACAAGATGAGGAGATACGATTATTGCATCGCGGGCTCCGTGAAAAACAAAAGACACTTTCCCAGAGGGAGCAGCCACGAAAGTGGCCCGGGAGACTGGGCCGCCCCCGAGCTCACTGCCGCGGGCGTGCTGCGGTCTCCCTTTTTATACTCTCGGCTGGTTGCACTGCGGCCCAACGTCAAGGACGCGCGCTTGCCGGTCGCTGCCCCGCAGAATGATATCGAAGCATGCTCGGAGGAGCGGGGAGATTCAGCAACTTCCGCTCTATATGTGAGGCAGCTTGTGTCATAGACTAACGTTTCGTTTTTCATGTGGCTAATGTCGGCTGCTTTTTTTCTGCGGATATTTAGTAAGGCTTATTTGATTACAGTTCTTTTCATTAACCTAACAGAGTTACGCAACCGGATTGAGAATTAATCAATAGTTTTTTAGCCATTTAAATAGATTTTATTGATTAACCACCTGTTCCTTTTCTTTTTCAGGACATATAAATGCAGTATGATCCCTATTCGCCAGCCGGTACGGATTCATGTCAATACAAAAACTACTATGCAAGGCTGAACCAGGCAACAGCTGAAGGCTACAGCTTTCTGCGTCAAGTGATGGAAATTTGAATGGATGCTTTCCATTATAGAGTTTCTGACTAGCCCTTAAAGGTACGTGTTCCGTGGCGCTCACTCGTACTTTTTTCTTCCGTCCTGCCAGAAACTCCTCCTCCCACCCCCGCCGCGGCTAAGGCAGCTGTCCACTTTGCTCAAGCCGCGTGATCAGTCGCTCGTCTAAAGTGGCGTCGCTCTCAAGATAACGGCGAGCGCACTGGCGGGGGTCAGCAGCTGGGATAACATGCTGTTATCCCCACGATACATCATGAAGTAAAGCAATTGCCGCTATCGATCAAAAATGAATTATCTACGAGCTTCTGTCAGTCCTATCTCTCTCCGTCACGAAGCTCTAATCACGACAATTCCCCCATTTTACTCTTCACTAAATGTTCTTGCAACTTCTTAGCCCCCACCCCACCACGATGGCTCAGTGCCTAAGACACTCGATTACTGATCACTAAGGATGCGGGATTGAATATTGGCCGCGAAGGCCGCCCATGTGCTGTGTGATGTCAGTTGTGGTAAAGATTCCTAGGTGACGACTTCTCTCATAGCCTGAATTGCCTTATGAAGTTAAACCATATAAACCAAGTCAAACTTTGTAACCTCAGCCACGATGTATTCACTTACTCATCCAATCACACCTTCTCTAAATGTCAATCACCAACCACATACGCCTTCTACAAGCACTCTCCACCATCATGAACCTAGTGCGACCTCCGCCAATTACATATCTCTGGACTGCAAGACCCCAAATAACGATCCGCTACTACCCTTCAGAAGAATTCATTTAGTTCAAGTCCACGCACCTATTGCGAGCGTGGCTATCAGAGTTTGCAAAATGGCGGTGTGCTGGATTGGCGGAATTTACAACTTATAAACAGTTGCGAGCTGTCGACCTTCTTCCGTAACTACAGTGCGAGAGAAACAACGCGGCGCTGCGTAGCTTCCTTTCTCTCTTGTCGGTGACGTATATTTCTACAAGCATGGTTGAATTATCTTCGCCACTGGCTTCCGGTAGAAGGCTCCATTTTTGAGCCTTCTTTTGAGATAAATGCAAATGCTTCATTATGAAAAAAAAAAAGGTAGCGATATCGCAAATGCTGGTATAATGCGCAATTTGAGATCAGAAATTCGATGCAAGCGTTGTGAGGTGATTTCGTATAGCTAAACCTTGCGACAGTGATCTGCGCATAAAAAAAAAGGAGAAAATCAAGTATAGCCATGGAACATATGCTGCAGGCCGGAACGCAGGCGTTTGTAGCTGCTACCGCGTCTTGATAGTCCGCAGTTTACCCTAGATATAAAAAAGTGAGATCAAAACGTGTTCTAAGAGTAATAAAAGAAACGCCATTTGTCGATGTAGTTGCCGCAAGTGCATTCCATATATGCATCTAGAACGAGGCTTTAAGTTGTTCTCCGCCCGGCTCGAAGGCACGATAATTCATTCTATTGCACAATATATTTGCCGCTGCTGTATGAATACTGCAGCATACCCCTCCTGAGTGTCAATTTCTTTGCTCTGGCGTTCGGAAACGCTTGCACATTGTAAAACGTCTGATTGAAACTGTTATTCGAGCAACAAGTTGACTATAAACGCTGCCGAAGTTGTATATTAGCCTGCCGAAAGAATCACAGTATTTCTGCAAGAGGGAATGCGTGACCCACTCCATCATCTTCGATACGATTTAGATATTTCTCATGTGACAGCTGACATCAGACGTGGATGTATGCACATATCTATGCGACATAAGGTCACCGATTATCGGAATGGCTGAATTGCGAAACACTGCTCGAACCACAGCGCAGGGAACGACCAGCGCAGCAGGTCGACAGACCGCAAAACCTGAAGTGAAAACTGAAGTGCTCGTAATACCACTTGGGGCACCTATTTTTGCGTGTGTTACATCAAGACACCACACTGTAAGAATTTCACGATTGTTTGTCGCTTATTCTCAAAATGCCGTAATGAATCGGGATTTCAAAGGCGCCGTAGTGGGAGACTCCAGACATTTTTTCAATATGGGGTTGAATCGAACTGTAAGCGGGCGCCTTGAAAAGTGGCCTCCACGGCCGCGATTTAACCCTTGTACTTGCTTTCAGCACTAGAGTGTAACCACTGAGCCATCACGCCTTGTACGCTTCAGATTTGGATATCAATTTTGCAGGCAAGTCGCGGAATCCTTGTGAATTGTGGGCAAATGTTCTACCTATGATGAGTCCCGAAAGCTATAGCTCGCCGGAATATCTGAATTTCTCGCGGTTCTTCTTAAGACTCAATAGGCCTCACTCGGGAGGCGACGGAACTAGACCCATGTCAACTGAGCAGAGGCAATAAAAAAAAGTTGGGCAGAGGAAATTCACGAGACTTTTCTGTCACTGGCCGACGACAACGAACTTCACTCTAAGAAAAAAAAAGGACTAAAAGGGGTAGTGAGGGTAGTCCTTTTGGGGACGAACTGGTTTGCCACAATCATTAATCCTTTTGGGGACCAACTGCAAGGGGATAAACACTTAGTCTCCAAAGTATGAACAATAGGAGGAGGATAGGTTGCTCCTTGCAGATGCTCCCCAAGAGACTAACATTTGATCCTTGACTAACAGTTGATCCTGGGGCGCGGAAAACTAGCACGTTTTCCGCGACCTCAGATAAAAAAGTCAGAGAAAAAGTAACGAAGCACCTCAAGCACATGAAAATAAGCTAAAAAAGTGAGAAAAAACAAAACTAGGAGAAAAACAAACATCTACACTTGCGCGATTCGGAATCAGCACCTCATACTCCGTAGCTTGCTACGCTAACCACTCGGCCACGCCGAGAACTGGGACCCTTAGAAATAATTTTGCACGTTATGTCATGACCACGTTAATAAGGTTGGGACTTTATCTTTAGAAGTGTACAGGCCATTGCTGCCGCTCTAACAATTACAATTTTTCGACCATTGGTGCTTGCTGTCTGCTCTCACGACTTGCAAATAATTTTCTTGATGCCTATGCGCACTATTTTGCGCCCTGGAATCATTTCAACATGTGGAGTTAGACATCGCTGGCACATTTACTAGCGCCGGCTCTTCGGTGGTGCTCTGCTACCTTGGGCGTAATTTTCGCTGAACACGGAGCTGTAGTACAAACCTCCAATGAAAAAAGTGCGACCAAGCGTCAATAACGGAAAGCGCAGCAGCGACGAAACTTTTTGTTGATAACTAAAGTTTATTTGTATGTAAACATTTCGGGAAGCGTTGCGATAACAGAGAGCTCGGCTAGTTTATGCGTAGAGCAAGAAGGAGTGAAAATCTTGAGAAACACGCAAACTATGCATTACAAGCGCTGTATTCTAGTTTTATTTTTCTCTTGTGGGCTCATCGCTCGGTAAACTACTCTCTTCCTCGTTGTATTTTTTTTTCTTTCTGCTTTTTATACTGTGCTGCGGTGCAGGCTACGCTTGTTAATGAGGCCCTGTTTGGAGCCTGCGTTTGAGCCAACATTGAACATTTTGGCAGTAAGCATTGTGTTAGAGCGCCCTCAAGATCAGCTGGACAATTTGTTATGCATAGTAGCCGACATTTTTCAATTCCAGTTTTAGTTGTACGTTAATCGTCAGTGCATCATGAGATTCAGAAGCGCGGCGATCATGGTCTCTTTCGAAACACTCCCCGAAACGACCTATCTAAACATGAAAACTCTAGAAAAAAAGATACTGCCTTTGTTTCCTTCGTAAAAAAAAAAGCGTTTACTTGATCCTTATTTTTCATATAAGCATTATTTCTCGCCTCCCAGTTCCCGGCCTTCCGACTATTTCCACAGCGATACTGGGACCTGTGCGGCCCCAGCGCACATACAGCCCTTCTCCCAGTGCATTGCAGCTGCCAGCGACAAACCCAGCGTCAAAAAGCTAATTCCAGCCTTTTCTACCATCGTACCAGTGCATATCGCAGATGTCCAGCGTCCCCAGCAGACTCAGTGCGAAACCGGCGAGAAAAGCGTACTGGTATGCACTGCAAGGCGCTGGGAGACCCTGGTTTTTGCAATAGGGTTGGCAGGGCAAAATATTACTGCCTCAATATTACTCTTCATACATATGAACGAATTTCAAAGGAGTAACTAATAAACCACTGAGTACAGTTGTTTATCCAATCTCGCCCTCCGCAGACATGCTAACTCTGATCGACTGTACTTCGATCACCGCTGCATGAATATAATGTAAAACCAGACAGTTCAAATATAGTTTTTAAACTTTTTATTTATTTCAGCTAGCATCTTGGCTCAGTCGGCAATGTACAAGAAAGTGCGACTGTGCATCAATAAAAAAAAAGAAGGGAGGGAAGAACAACGGTACATTATATTGTTATTTACAAAGCTAAATGATGTTGACAATGCAGAAATTACATAATCAAATACTAACAACAGCTAAAAAAAAACAAAGATTACCACCGTAAGTAGCTAACTATTTGATGCCAGAAGCATATGCAAAGGTGGTATTAGGAAAATAAACAAATATCAATGACGGTCAGAATATAGGCAGTTGTGCTCCCACACCCGCCAATTCGCGTGGCGAGAGGCCCGACGGAGCACAATTACCTAATTTACTGTGCATTATCATCAATAGGCTAGGGCTCCCATGCTTTTCCTGCGCTGAAAACATAGTATGCACGTTTTGTCCATCGAGCCAGAAAAACATTCTCTGCACCTGAAACGCGCGACGAGAGAGGCAGGGAGGGAGGCCAGGGATCAAGTGACCACTTCTTCTTCCCGTTCCTCGTCTGGTTAGTCTCTCTCAAGCCAGGAATAAACATTTATTTTCCAAATTTGTACATGGCACGCTTCTCGCCGCAGTTGCTCCTCTTGCGGAGTAAGAGCCCGATTTGAGGACCGACGTGAACGTTACTCCCCCCTTCAGCCGGTTTTTTTCTTCGAGTGTTCTTTTTGAGACGTGTATTGGCGAAGTATGCACACCTGCGAGCAAAAGTGGAGTAACCACGCGCTTTAACAAATCTGCACGTCTGCCTTTCCTGACGGTGAAGCGGCTATTACTGCATAGGGCACCCTCCTAAATATACTTGCCATCTTGGCCCAAACATTCTTGGCTGACACATCGTTTTGTATTGAAAAAAAAAGCAATCGTAGCGTTTAACGTGGTCTCTCCAGTCTTACGTGAAGATGTACGTGTTGGTTCAATGATGCGCACTCAAGCTGGAACGTGAAACCGAAGGTGGTTCTTGCTGCTGTCAGCTCTTTCGCCTCCATGTCAGTCCCCAGTCGTCTGCGCACAGCACACGCAAGCCAACAGCCCATGTTAGAAGTGCCATCACAGTCGTTGGGAAACAGGCGACGGACGAGGGTGGATGCTTCCTCTGAGGCGATTTGGGGCCGAATTACCGGTGAGCGCGTTCGGGCCGAATTACAGGCGCCGAGGAGCGCGTTTTACCGTACTGGGCCTGCCATATTCGAGCTCGCACGATGTCGACGATCACTGAACATTTTGCCGTAATCCATGGATGTTGATTCTCCGCATGCGTTTTTGTTTCTTTTTTTTTTTGTCTAGATATATAATCTCGCACATTATTGCCTGTAGTATTACTTCTATGAATTTCGTTACGCGTGTTAATGTTTACTTTGTATATCTTCATCAAATCAATTAGGGGCATTTTATTACCACCCCCGAGTTTTTTCTCACCGGCCAACCCACCGTCACACGTGCAACTTGCACGGGCTGACCGACATTAACAAAGTGAATATTGTCTAACGATGGCTACGGCCAATTGGAATGATAAAACGGCCTATATGCCTCCATTATTTGCTCCTGACAGCTGTTCGGCGAGCAATTTGGGACAGAGACCCACAGTTTATTAAGCCGGAGATGAACTTACGCGCTCTAAGTTGCGAAGTGTGCAGCTTAATCCACTTATTTAGAGTAATGGATACGGCCAGGCTGCATGTTGGAATTGTAGACCCTTCCTTTTTTCATGACATGGCACCACAACAGGCAGTGGTTACCAGTCTATTTATTGTTCGGCCCAAGCTTAACGATTTTGGAACTTAGAGCTAAGCCCTCTGTGTGGGGAACTGTGAGTTAGACACGGGCATCCTACCCTTTGCCCGCACTGAGCTGCTGTGAATCCGCGCAGGGCAATAGACGGACTGCCAGAAAGGGGGGGGGGGGGGGGGTGCCTATACTTCGCCGCTGTTGAGCCCAGTGCTGAGCCATGATAAAGCCTGCGCAGTGCATTCTGGGCTACACGCGGGCATACTAGCTGTTTTCCCATGAATATTTGCTAGGAGTCGACTCAGAACCGTATGCGGACAGCAGATATGGGGGGTGCCCACACATCGCCGACTGCAATGCTTATGGCTAAGCTCTAGTATCTCCTTCGTGTGGGACCTCTGTAGGACTTACGCCGGCATGCCAGCTGACTGCCCACACTGATCTGCTGTGGGTCCGTTCTGATCTCTATACGGCCAGTTTGCTGTGGGGGTGCCCATGCTTCGCCACTGTAATGCCCAGTGCTCAGCCCATTCATATACTACGCGGAACCCTTGTAAGGCTAGATGCAGACATGCTAGCTGCCAATTGCCCACACATTCGTGCAATCGGTCCCCGCAGGACGCTACGTAGGGGGGATGCCTACCCTTCGCCACCATCCGCATCGCCCGCAGGTATCTGTTGCTGGAAACATATAGGTTGACCCCTCCTATGAAGCCCAGGGACAGCCTACAAGGGTCCCGTTTAGGTATGGTGTTGGCAGTCGAAGTGCATTTTACTCGCAGTCTCCACAAGAAAGACCAATATAGGCAGCCCCTTGCCCACATTCCCTATTTGGGACCCAAATTGACCTACGACTTTGTGCTACTGGGGTTGTGGCCCGACTGGAATGATTAGTATACGCTTGCTGCCGACAACGAGGCCGCCGGCGTCGACGATTAGAGTCATGGAAGGTCTACCCTTTACTGTCACTTGAGAGGACTCGGCGCCCATATGCTGTACATAGTAGACTTCAGGCGAAACCACTATTGAGGCCGCCGCGTCAACGATGGTCTTGGGACTGGTCCTCGAAAGGACAACGATATCGAAGACCAAAGTCTTTGATGGACACCATGGCGTACAGGTGTCATGGCGGCAAATTCACGGGACGCTCCTAACTTAAAAACAAGCAGAGAAGCCCGCTCATTACCGCTCAGTAAAATATTTTTAACACTGCAACTCAGATTTTGATGCAGGAATGCATTTTCGTTACTGGCATTTCTGCATTCGGTAAAATATGTTTAACAACGCAACGGAGATTTTAATGCAGGAATCAATTTTCGTTACTACCAGTTCATTATTGTTAGTATAGCGCAAAAGTCTCCACGTAATATTTGCTACATCAAGTTCTAGGACACATATTTGTTTAAAATGGGTTTTGAATTACATGTGGCTTTTTCAAGTGTAGCCTTTGAAACCTGTTCAGGAGGGAGATGCTAAATTTAGTTCCTCACGGCGGCCATGGTTGTTTTTCAATATTTTTTCTTTTATAAATAGGGAGCCAATAAGTGGCATGACTCACTCGTGACCCTCCCGGCATGTATAGACCTGATTGCATAGAGCCTTGAAAGGAAATTCTCTGCTTTTAAAAACGCTGTCCTACTGCCACGTGGTGTGGAGGCCTTATCGGGCGAATGTATTACTTCGAAGTCTGTAGCCTTAAAGAAGGACCTAACCTTCACAAAAATAGCCATCGATCTCCCAAAATTCTCCAGCAAATAAACATCATGCATAGAGCCGTTATTCATATCAATTCTACATTTAATTACACCCTAACCTATTTGTTACACTCAACACAAATATTTCATGCTGACCAGACGGTATCCCAAACGAATCCCTGAAGCGATATGCAGACTTGTGCACCAGATACCGACGAATGGAAAGAGCAAACATTCACTAATAGATAGGGCGGGAGACACGCCATTGCCCCTTAATTGTTGACAGATATTTGTAACTGGTACAAGTTATAAAATATTTTAGCGTATCATATTTAGGAACCTAACATATTTTTTCTACTCACAACCTGTTATTGCCAAAGCGGCATGGATTCCGCTGGGGGCTCTCAACCAACCATCACAAAGCTTACAGAGGTCGTGAATAGTCGTGCACTTGGCATCAATACCTAAAGCTAGATATATATAATTAGGCCTTTCAAAATCACATGATCGCGTAAGCAGTAGAAATATAAATGCAAACTTGCGAGGCTTTATTAGGGATGGGGAAATTTTAGGCTGGTTTACATACTTCTTAACACACCGGAGAAATTTCATAATCTTTCGGAGACGGAATCTGTGACATTACACATCCTCAAGTGACCATGCTGGGGCCACTATTATTTTTAATTTTCATTAAAGAACCTACGATATATATTGATTTTACATCCTACTCTTCGCCCATGACTGCATTGTCTACAAAATAATTAACAGATGTGAAGATTTTATTTTACTCAATGGCTTTCTGCGGAACCTCACTGAATGATGCAAAAAAGGTAAATTAAAAATACAACTAAATCAGCTTGAATTACAATACCATGAAAACAGCTATATTAACGGCGAAATACTGACAAATGTTCATCAGCACAAGTATTAGACATCGCACTACTTTCTCACCTCAGATAGGATGCGAACATTGCTAATATTGTCACATTGCCAAAAAGGCATGTGAAAGCCGCAGAGCCGATAACACAAAGAGTCCAGTGTTGGCGAAGTCAAGGGACGTACGGTCCGAGCGCGAGAGGCGAACTTGTCTTCTGCTTCTCTTCCTTGTCTTTATCACACTGGAATCATTAGCTCCACCGGTGAGGAAGCATCGAAACGATGCTCGAGGCAAATCATGGGCTAACAGGGAGGACGTCCTGGTGTGATAAGATTTGAGTCGAACGACGCGGACCATCTCTAGGCGTGCGGCACGACTTGATCGTGGGGCCTCGTGAGGAAGAGCTTCATTGTTGAGAGCGCCAACGCGGCGTGGAACTCGGTAGGACCGCAGTAGCTACGCAAGAGCTTTTCGCTAAGTCCGCGCCGTCTAACTGGAGACCAAACCCAGACAAGGTCACCCGTCTGATATTCAATCTCGCGGTGCCGCAGGCTTCGGTGTCGCGCATCCTGCACCTGCTGCTCACGGATGCGCAGCTTAGCAAGCTTGCGGGCTTCTTTGGCACGTTGCAAAAAGTACGCAACGTCATCATTGGGGAGGTCGTCGGCATGGGGTAGCATGGCGTCAAGTGTTGTGGTGACTTGGTGGCCATAAACAAGGCTAAACGGCATCATATTGGTCGTTTCTTGGATGGCTGTGTTATACGCGAACCTTATGTAAGGTAGGACTGCATCGCACGTTATGTGTTGAACGTTTATATACATTGAAATCATGTCGGCAAGCATTCTGTTTAAATTTTCGGTTAATCTGTTCACCTGGGGATGGTAGGAAATATTCTTGCGGTGACTTGTGTGACTTAAGTCAAAAATATGCTGCATAAGCTCAGCAGAAAAGGCTGCGCCTTGGTCCGCGATCACAATCCGAGGAGCACCGTGGCTCAGGACGATGTGCAGTACAAAACATTTTGCAACTTCAATAGCTGTTCCACTCGGAAGAGCCGCTGTCTCTGCGTAACGTGTCAGGTAGCCGGTGGCGACAATTATCCACTTTTGTTCGGAGCTTGAGGTAGAGAATGGTCCTAACAAATCACAAATCCATCCCGATTTGCTCTATGGGTTTTAGGAAGCCGGCTGGATTGACAGGAGGAATCTTTCGGCGCTAAACGTCATGGCAAATGCGAATGTAATTCATAACGTTATGTCCCAGACGAGGCCACCAGTATTTGTCTCGAATTCCGGCTTGCGTTCTAGTGATTCCAAGGTGACCGGAATCTGGTTCGTCGTGTCAGGCATGCAAATGTCGTTGCGTAGGTTCGTAGGAACGACAAGCAAGTAATATCGACTGTTGGGGGCGACGTTCTTGGAAAGCCCGTCGTTGCGTAGGCGGAGAGAGGATAAAGCGTGCCGGTAATTTACGGGAACTCTGCAGCTAGCACTTTGCAGATACTCAATTATTGCCTGAAGATCAAGGTCGGTGGGTTTTTGCACGCCGCAGTCTGTAGAGCTCATTGCGTTGATGAAGAAGTCGTCGTTTTCGTCTGCGTCAGTTGGGGTAGGCTCGACGGGAGCCCGGGAAAGACTATCTGCGTCCAAATGTCTACGACCGGATGTGTAGGTCACTGTGACGTCATATTCTTGTAGGCGCTGATTCCATGGTGCAAGGCGCCCTGATGGATCCTTGATACTGGCTAACCAACGAAGTGCGTGGTGAACCGTCAATACCTTGAAAGGTCTCCCGTACGGCCTGAAATTCATAATTGCCCACATGATGGCGAGGCACTCTTTTTCAAAGGAAGAATAATTGCCCCCGGTCTTCGAAAAAGAACGACTTGCTCAAGCAAGTACACGTTGTTGACCCTTTTGGACCTGAACTAGGAGAGCGCTCAAGCTAAAATTACTGGCATACGAGTCTAGCTCCGTATCAGTGTGTTCATCAAAGTGCGCCAGAACGGGTGAGGACTGAAGCCGGCGTTGAAGGTTCTGCAATGCCTCCTGCTGCGGTGCTTCCCATTGGAACTGTACATCTGCCTTGTTGAGATACGTAAGGGGCGCGGCGAATTTTGAGAAATTTGGCACAAAGCGGCGGTAGTGCGCACAAAACCCGAGGAAGCGCCGAAGTTCCTTCTGGTCTCATGGCGGCGGGAAATTCGCAATGGCAACAGTTTTCTCTGGATCAGGAAGGACCCCTTCCTTGTTGACGACGTGGCCTAAAAATTTCAATTCTTCGTAGGTGAAGTGACTTCTGTCTGCTTTTAATGTAAGGCCGGAGGACTTTATAGCTTGCAGTACCGCTTCGAGGCGACGAATGTGCTCTGGAAACGCTGGGGCGAAGACGATCACATCGTCCAGGTATACGAGACACCTCTGCCGTTTCAGGTCCATGAGAACGTTGTCTATAAGCATTTGAAAGGTCGCTGGCGTGGAGCAAATGCCGAATGGCATAACCGCAAACTCGTAGAACCCGTCTGGAGTGCGAAATGCAGTCTTCTCGCAGTCGCTCTCGTCTACCTCGATTTGCAAGTACCCAGATTAGAGGTCCATGGAAGAGAAATACTTGGTGTTGCATAGGCGATCTAAAGCGTCATCGATTCCTGGCAGGGGGTTAAACATCCTTTTTAGCTACATTGTTAAATCCTCGATAATCAACACAGAACCGTAATGTGCCGTCTTTCGTCTTGACAAGGACGACAGGTGCCGCCCAGGGGCTCTGAGATGGTCGAATAACGTCGTGATCAAGCATTTCCTTAACTTGAGTGATAATTGCGGCACGTTCTTTAGATAAGAGACGATAGGGGGACTGTCGGAGTGGTTTTACTGTATCTTCAGTAATAATACGATGTTTTACAAGGTGTATGAGACCGATGCGCGGCAGCGATGCGAACGCAGTTCTGTAGCGATTGAGGAGGTTCCCCAGGATATCTTGCTCCGTATGCGGTAGTGCCGGGTTGATGTCGTACTTCAGGTCGGCGATTTCCTCTTGTTCCGGTCGAGAATCACAAGTTAAACTCTGCACGCACCTAGTTTCAGCGATGGCAGTATGAGCGACCGTTGTTCCCTTATTGAGATACCGGTGTTCGTTGGTTAAATAGGTGAGAAGTCGACTTTGTCATCTTCGAGGAGGACGACAGCCCGAGCAACAGCAATGCCGCGGTCGAGAAGCAAAGGCGGTTTACTCTCGACGACACTCAGCTCCTCGGAGAGTGTGCCCACCGACGGCCACCGTTACACTGGAGCGGGGAGGAACAGCCACGTACTCGTCGATAGTGTAGAGCGGCGCCGGCAGAACACACTTAACTTCGAGGGCATTCTCAGTCGAAAACTGAACTGACTGAGATTGCAGGTCGATGAAGGCGCCGTTTTCCGTCAGGACGTCCATATCCAGTATAACGTCTCTGGAGCAATCCGCTAGCTAAAACAAACGTTGTCGGGAAGGTTCACCCTTAAACTGTGACTCGCGCTGTCCACGTTCCTCTAGGTGTAATCAAATGTCCTCCCGGGGTACGTATCTGTGGGCCGTCTCAAACTGTCGTAACCTTCTTGAGTGCCGCGGCAAATGATCCGCTGAGTATGGAATAACCGGCTCTAATATCCACCAAAGCGGTTACAGCGATGCGCCGTCCACTGAAAGGTCTAAATCGGCTAGCGGTGACGTCTCGCTACGGTAACGTCGAGGTGTCCGGTCACGGCTTCGGTGCGTCGATGAGGTGCGGTGTCGTAGAGAAGCAGTCAGGCTACACAGTTGGTCGGGTTGTCGGCTTGTTAAGTTGGGTGGCTTGGTAATCATCGTCGTCTCTGGGTTGTTTGGCGTCGGCGAAATGGTTTGCGTCATTGGAGGGTTTTGTACTTTTCGTCGTCGAGCAGCCACACCTCCAGAGGCTGCTGCGTCTAGTTTCCCATACGAGAATTTCTAGACTGGTCCCGCGGCTCGGAGGAATCGTAGCGGCGGGGCGAAGGTGATCGGTGGCGCTGGACTAACTCCGAGTTGGTTAGTCGGCAATCTCTCGTGGGCGATCTCCTGGCAGCGGACAGCTAGCACCAAAGGGGAACCCGCGAAGACCCATCTCTTTGTACGGGCAGCGACGCCAGACATGCGCAGCTTCGCCACAATGGTAGCACAATGGCTGATAGCCAGCGGTTCGCCAGATGTTAGTTCGGCGGCGCCTGGGTTGCTGCAGGAAAGTCTACTGGGAAGGTGGCATTTGGGGAGCGGCCGGCACAAGCGCTTCGTAGCGTGGTGTTGAAGGCGGCAGAAAATGGCTTGCGACGGCGGCGTAGCTCATTGTAGGTGATTGTGGAGGGCTTGCAAGAAGCAGCGTGGCACCCAAAGCTTGTTGCACTTCTTCGTGAACAACAGCGGTGACAGATGGAACTTGCGGCTGCGCCAGCATAGGCAAGAGTTTCGCAGGCTCTTCGCGCACAATGGCTCGAATGGTCTCACGCAGTGAGTCTCCTAACGACACGGTGGATCTCTTAGTACATGCGGACAGCATTGACACAGTCGGGCGCTCGTACTGCCATGCCCGCATGTCAAGCGCTCTCTCGATGGAAGTAGCTTCCATGCCAAAAACATCTACGGTTACTGGCGGACTGCGAACGAGGCCGGCGGAGAGCTTTTCTTTCACACCTCTCATAAAACATCGCACTTCCCGCTCTTCCAACATGTTTGGATCTGCACGGCGGAACAAGAGCTTCATCTCCTCCGCGTACACCATCACGCTTTTGTTCGAATGCTGAATGCGATTCTGAAGTAGA
This sequence comes from Amblyomma maculatum, assembly GCA_023969395.1. NCBI lineage: Eukaryota > Metazoa > Arthropoda > Arachnida > Ixodida > Ixodidae > Amblyomma > Amblyomma maculatum. The sequence goes on along the minus strand of JAJIZL010031790.1, from coordinate 36,408 downwards.
ATATCGGCCTTTTCTTTACGGAATGTGCCAATAAATGCTTGCAGAAATTCTGCTTTGAACGTATCTCATGTTTGCAGGCGAGGTCCATGATTGACGTACCAAATCCTCGCCGAGTCTTCTAGGGCAACAAAGACATGGCGTATCTTCGCGTTCAAGTCCAAGGTATTAAAGTTGGCCACCTGGTCGAACTGGTCCAGCAGGATATTGACAGCTATCTCTTGAGTGTTGGGCCATGATCCCTTTCCCAAGCATTTCACACTATAGGCCGAGGAATAGCTTGTACCCATTGAAAATCCAGTGGGTACCCGGCGGCACCAGCGATCGAACCTGGTACCTCCCCAGCTATATGCAAACTATATTTTGTCAGAAGAGGCCTGCGCTTTGCACCCACGACAACGTGCGTCTTGCCTAACAATTTTTCCTACACCGGTTTTAGAGTACGCTAACACAATTTGATTTGCTCATTCATTCTAGCTTCTTTACATGTGAGGCGCTAATGATTGCCGTATATTCATAGCAAGTATACGCGCACTGATTCACCGACTAACTTTGCAGCAATTTCTGGCCTAGCGACGCTGTCATCTAGAGCGAAACTAGCATAAAAAAAATTTATTTCGACAGATTTATGGTCACTACATGACAGTCCTAGCAAAATGCATATCGCTTTTGCAGACACCGCCATCAAGGTATTAACATGCACGTGCTATAACTGAATGGTCATACCCCAAAACGACGTATTCTTAAGCGCTTCCTTCCCCCTAGCGATCAGCGAGTGGAGTCACCTATATTCTTCCCGGGAGGACTGGGAGGCGATCCTGCTCGGCTGCTGCGTCCTACAGGCCCAAAAAGCCTTAACGTGACGTGCGGGGGCGGCGGCAACCGCCAATGGGGTCCCTGACTAGGGTCTCCACCCAGTATTGTAAGGCGGAGACCCTTAAGGCTCCGCGTTAAACAAACCTCCAAATATACAAAAACGTTTTCACCACCACCACCCTAAATCCTTTCATCATTTCTGAAGAATCGTTATCATAGTTCACGTCGAAGAAGGAATTTATGTCGAGTAAACAGTAGTAATACTCCTGATTAACCATTCCAACGCCTCGCATCACCTTATAGGTTTCCTAAAGGGAATTTAGTTCTTTTTTTGTTTCCCGCTTACAGACAAGGTGGTGATAACCTGGCTAATAGATATGTAATTATTGCCGTAGTGTGTTTGTTTACATTCACTGATCCTAAACTGCTTACCATTTCGCATTTAACCTTTGTTTGACCTATTATACGGAATCCGTGAATGCACTGTATACCATGTTGTTCCAATTTTCTATGCTCACCTGCTTTGTACTTAGCTGAGACTGGTAGTATTGAAGATAAATAAATGAATAAATAAAACATAACAAATGCCGTTTTTACTTAAAAAACGGTTTCTTAAGTAAGAGCGTCATTTAAAAGCAAAGATCACACCGTCATCCTCCTCTCTGTTCTTTGCATTCGTTGCTCCTTATTTTTACAACCTTTTAACTTGTGTTCTTTGCTTCAATGCATTTTCCAACATCCACCAGCTCTTCAACTGTCCCATTAAGATACGCATTTCATATTCGGTCCATAAAGAATTGCGTTCCCTTTGCTACATTCGGCACACCACATTGTGAGCCCGGTACCTTGCCAGATGAAGAAGCAAAGATGTAATGCGTGTCGTATTACATACCGACCTGCTGTCTCTCAAAAGCGAATTAAGTCTATCATTCCTTTACGTCTGTGTGCGTATTCGTGCGTGCGGTTGTGTGTGTTTTCGTCACTGTTAATCACTACTGGCTCGTGATATTTTGCGTTTTGCTGTCCGAATACTTTGAAGAGTGTTTCCTCAAAAGCACCGTAGGGAGCTTATATTAACCTTCGATATTTTCTTTTCTGTCAGTTGCTGGATCAATTAAGGATTCTTGTTTGCTTTACACTGCGTGGTAAGGCAAACAGCAATAGATCGGCACCAAAGATCGGCATGCAGGGCTGCCCGATACGCACCCACCATAATGCACAAGTTCTCCGCGTATCATCCTCACAATATTTCCCGAGGAAAATGTTGCCACTGAAAGCTCGTCTGTCGTCATGTGTGGGATAGGCGAACCTGATCGCTCATTCTCGAGCATTTCTTTTATTCAGGCAGTTGGGGATGTGAGATTTGCTTTTGAAAGTCAATTGCGCCATGAACGTTGTTCTGGTACAACAAGCCCGTAATTTACTACGGCTTAAACTCCAATTACTATGTAAGCTGAATCCGAAATAATTACATTCGAAATTTCTTTACAGTTGACACAACCTCGGAGCATGAAGCACGAAATTTAATAGGCGCAATACTGGTGAAATATAGGCTTATACACAGGTATCGACTTGTTGCTGTTGATTTTCTCTCCCAACAAAATGCCGCGAACCTGTAAGGAGGATTCGTCTTTAGGTTGCTACGAGTGCCTTTTGAAATGATAAATGCAGAAATAAATAAACTGAGACAATAACCGAGGAGAAAACATGTTTGTTGCAGAAACAGGTACTTAAAAGGTGTAAAGAATTCAAAGAGCGGCACAAAACCTTCTTCTTCTTCTTTCTTCGACTTAGCAGAAACTTCTTTCGTTCAATGAAACTCTTTGATCGCACGTTTCTTCGTACTTTTCAAGGCAGTGCTCAGGAACGTTACGCTTCAAAGCCGGCTTTACCCACAGTATGCAGACTGGAAAAGAAGGGTGAGAATGTTCAAGTGTTAGTTCATTATTTACTCTCACTATAGAGGTTCGAGGCTATATAGATAAGGCGCACATTAAAAAAAAAACAACCAAATTGATACTATATACTATCCAACAGGTAACGCTGCTTGTTTTGGAATTATGGAAGACAAGATGGTGCGAGTCAGGCTGACAATTGAAATTGTTCATGTTATCAGTTCAGGTTTTACGCCACTATTTCACATCACCTTAATTTATTGAAAATGATAAATCTGTAGCATTCAGTAATCATTAGAATTTTAAAGTATCCGTGTGTATATCACCTGCGGAGGTGACGGCATATATCCTTCTAAGTAGCTCTACTGTTCCATGTCAAACTTCTGGTATAATTTACGACAACGCCATTCAAGTTGCTTTATGACAATTTACAGAGGCGTTTGATTACAGGTGGTGTTCATGGCGCTCAAAGTATACTATTTGATAACTTAAACATATATCAAAAACGTACAATACAAATATATTGCTTTCAAACGCAACACATCATTCGGTTATTGCAACTGCACATTTTATTAATAAATTATCTTTAAGTCTAAATTATGCAATAATAAAAAGGCACTTCCTGAAAATGGGTAATCACGCCACTTCATTTTTCTTTATAATCCCGCTATTCAGACGCCACTGGCATACAAGATATGGCCTTTGTTTCATCTACCGGCCGTTGTAAAGCTTGAAACAAAATTCACCTGATTAACCTCAAATATGAGAGTTGCCATTACTCCGCATAGACGATGGAACCAAAACCAAGACTTAGGATACATATTCTCGGATAGTGAGGCACGCTATAAGGCTTATATAATATAGATTTTTAAACCAAGAGTTCCATAAATACCGCGAAAAACTAAGGCCACCTGTCGACCCTCAGTAGCGAGCAGCGGGTGACTGAAAGGAAATATTTTACATTCAAGCGAAAAAATATAAATTACAAAATACAGGGAGATGATGTGCGAAGGCGTTAGTTCTAATTTCGTGTCCTTCTTACGCTTCTCCCCTGGATTCATTCTGAAGGCCACAAGAAATCAATACTCTCTATCTGAGATTTAAAATCTGCATAAAGGCAAACTTTCTTATCAAAGGACGTTTCGGAATAAAGAAAGCGAGATTGAATTGATTATATAATGGTACAGACCACGAGTAGCAACCTGTCAGCGCTCTCTCCAACTGACATGTTTCCTGTGTTCTCGCCCGCCGACATTTACCGTCTATATCGGAAGCGCAGAAATTCGGATGCCACTGAGCGCTGCCTTGGACTTCTTCCTACAGTCATTTTCCAAATTTGAATGATAAATTCCCCAGAGAATCCCGAGCTTCTGCTTACTGATCAGCCGGACATGATGTCCTTAAGGAAAACGAGGAAGCGAACTATATAGCCCGAGTTTTCACAAACCGGACGGATATCTATTCCCTATACCTTACCCCTCTGATTGGACCTTACGGTAACAGGCTGAAATATCTTAGACTAGAAAGTAGAAAGTTTTTGCCACTTCACAAATAACTGCCTTCCTGGATAGTTGTGGACTGAAGATTACAGACCAACACATTTCTTAATTTCATATATACGAATCAAATTAGTGCAGCAAAATACCCAAGTCACCGTCCTTTGTGCGCGCTAGCACACTTATTGGTCTGAGGAAACAGCTCAAAACGTTGACGGGAGCACAAGACGAGAGGAGTACCCAGCGAGCACTGACTTTCAACAAAGTTTATTTTGAAACGCATACAACTACTGATACATGTTTACCACACATGCCACGTACAAGTGACTTGCACACCTCTGCACAGTCATAATCGCACCACACGTGACACATAAACGTCTCTCACACACGTGGCACACTCACTTCTGCTCACTCACGGAAATGATTGCACCTTTAGCAGCTCAAGTTCTTTTTAAATTAACAGCAGGGACCATTTACTTACACATCTTTTCCGCAGACTGGCTAATTCAGCGGCCTGAAATATTTCACAAACCAGCTGCTGAATAATTGAGGCCGCTGAGATAGCCAGACTCCGGCAACGGTTTGTAAGCAAACAGTTCCTACTATTAACAGAAAAGGAACTTGAACTGCTAAATTGCGCTGAAATGAGTGTGCCGCGTTGTGTCCAATAGACAATTTATGTGGCACGCGTGGTGCAATTATGACCGTGCAGAGGTGCGCAAGTCACTTTTACGTGACATGTGTGGTAAAAGGGTGTCAGAAGTTGTACTTGTTTCAAAATAAACATTCAGTGGTCGTTGTGCTCCTTCTCGTCTTGTGCTCCCGTTCACGTTTTGCGCTGTTACGGGAGGATAGAAAACCAACAAGCCCAAGCTGTTATTCTCGTTGACTACATTTCTTGAGAATATCATGGGCAAATCAGATCAGAAGTTAATACTGTCACACCCTACGCGGGAGCAGAGGAAGATCCAACTAGTCCGGAAAATATGCTGGCAGCGGAGCCGTGGATTAGGAGTACCGAACATCTACGTCCTGCCAATTATTATCTTTAATAAATGCTTCATCTTTCTCACATGCTCGCTGTTGACATCTCGAGTAACGAACTACACAAACGGGCCAGATTGTTGAACTTCAGCTTTAATATAGACAGTCCCCTTTAGCAGTGTTGCACGGGGCAATTGCTATAAAATCAAACAGTCATCATTTCAGTTGCGGCAGATGCTGAACGAACGATAGATTGATACATTGAGCTCACGGCCCTCATACGACGATCAATTTTGTGTGCAGAGTTGTTTTATTTAAGTCTTCATACGCGCATAGCACCTGGAAAAAATTATATATATACATTGCTAGAAAAAATAGGAGCCCTCCAGACACGCTTCATACTTCTTTCTAATTGTTGGGCCACGCAGTGCTCACAGCAGAGAATTAGCATTCTGAAGGAAGAAAGCAAGGTAAGCTCATAAAAACTCACGTTGCCGGCCTTCAAAGGGAAATGTCGACACTGCACAAGTGGCATAATCGCAGTAGTCGTAGGATGCAGTGTAGTTGTGGGCCGTGTCTGCAAACGTTCCATAGATTAACAAAGTAGAAACACTGAGAGAAAAGGTCTCTTTGGCGTTTGCAATTGAAGCAGTATTGGGCGCGAGGACATACTATGGCGCCACCTCTCGGAAACGCCCGCATGACGAAGTAAGTGGGACAACGCACGTTGAACAGCTGCTGTAGGATGCTTTCCTAGGCAGTTCAGTTGCACGTTGATTTATTTATTTAATATACACCTCGGTCTGGGCTTGTATAAGCTTATTTTGAGGTATGAGACCCACTCATTCGGCAAAAAAGCACTTCACCGAATCAGACTTTAAGGACGTTGGCGAGCTTTAGTGCTACGATGACGCACACCGGATGCAGCATATTTGCTGTTATAAAAAAAAACTAAGGCTATCACACAGCCAGCAAAATATAAGCAGTCAGTGCACAGGTGATGTGATGCCTGTGCAAGAGCAGAGGACTGTCAGGAGATTGACAGAGGTTGAGCGCCTTCGCATAGCGCCTGCGGAAGCGGCACCGTTCGCCTTCTTCCTTGAACGTAGTAGAGCAAACGGGTTTGACCGCGGGGATGACATGGATTAATTTTTAGCAAGTGTGAAGACGTGTGTTCCACGCAGCGAATTCTTGCGCACTGACTACCATCATTGGCACTAATGGTTAGAGCGGACATTTGTTTTTCCCGCGCACAGTAGGTTTTTTTAAGCATATCTCGATCAGTACGTCACAACATGCATGCAATGCTCTATCTTTCGCGTATTCACGGACTCTGTCTTTTGAAATTATTACAGTACTGGATACGCTGCCTGAGACAACTCACCACGCATACCGCTTCCCGAAACGCTAGAATCTTCTAGTTCACTTCAGTGAAACTTGCGTGTCAACGCGTTCATTTAGAATAATTTGAGACCTTCTGGCCTTCGCAAGATCCCTCTTTTCTTTGAGAGGGTACTGCTCTATGAAGAAGCCAGCATCTTTTCCATCCTTCCATCAATAGTATCATTAGCTTCAGAAGTCATAAGCACATATTAAAATACACGCGCCGTTTTTTTTGTTTCGCTCACCAAACTTTTAGCGTTAGCTCTATGGACAAAATCTCGCTCGCTGAAATGTCTAAGCGCACATCATGAGAACGATCACTCGCTGATTTGCCCATTCAAATTTTAATTAAGGAAAGAGAATTTTGTGAGATTATGTTTCGGGTAGCAATGGGAGCTTGCGTCGGGTTCCCTCGCGCATGTCCGAGTAGAGAACAGTAAAGGGCAGCAGAAACAGCCTAAATAAATTTCAGCAGCCTCAGTAACGATGCAAGATAAAAACATGCACGGCTGGCAGTCTATATTAACCCAAACGACAAATATAAACGCGAATATTAGCTTTTAAAACACACAAATTCAATCGAGCTCCTGCTTCAGCAGCAGTAAGAGGAGTCGCGTGATCCCACTTTCTCTCCTAGGTCGACAATAGCTCCGTTGGCTTCAGTGGTGGCGCTCGCGCCAATTTAAAAACTATTTTACTGCGCTTAAAACTATTTTACCGCGCTGTTAATACTGCAGCTGCAGGTAGCGATTATGTGGTCAGCAATTGACGCCACCATGGTATAGACAAAGAAGCGAAGAAAGTGATTACATCGCCCAGGGGTGTTTTTGCGACGTACGTTGCTCAAAAAAAGCTTCTTTTTTTGTCATATAGCCCGATCATATATTTTCGCTTAGAGCGCCTGTCGCATATGGCGCAACCGCCGGAGTGAACTTGAGAAAGCCAGCGCCTAGAACTTGCCCTTGCTATCTACCAATATTTTCCTAGCTTTTGTGTAGAGAAAGAGATTGGGAAAGAGCGGACACTCAGCAAAAACCTGCCCGATGAAATGGCGCGAAACTTGTTGCTTTGCGGCCATTCCATAGATGGCACCAGATGCCGCTACAGAGGCGGAAAATGTGATGTTAAGCAAATAATTTCATACTCGTATACCGAAGGCATTGTGGGGTTTATACCTGAATGCGTTAGCCACTGCTGGCGTGCGTGTTTAAGACGTTTAATTGCAATGTGATTTGAAGGCTGATGCTTGATCATGTTTTCTAGGGATACCAGAAAAAACAGTTTATGATAGGTACGCGTCATGGCCACAACAAAGTACGCGAAATGCGTCCAACGCAGTGCTTCCGACCGGCTCGTTCGCACACATAGTGGATTTGAAGCTTGTTCACTCTCATGCAAAACCGTGCCTTTGTGTTGCGACGGTTACGCATGAAGCCTAAGTGAATACAGTAGCGTGCGAATGTCGTTCGCTGTTTTGCCGTGTGAATCATTCTGCTCTGTATTTTTCATCTTGATCAAATTTTAACGTGGGAGGTCATTCACCGGAGGCTGAAATTTAGGATGGCGACCATTGAAATCGGTTTAACCGATTTCAACTAGTGAAGTGATTAGAGTTATACCGGAATTCTCAAAATCGCCTGTTGATGATTTTGTACTCTATAGTTATGGCTTAAATCTTTCCTAATTGTATTGAACATTCTAGCCACAAATTATGCATTCTAGTTACTATGCCAAAGCGCAGCAGTAATATATTCCAGGAACCAAGTTAAAGAACTAAGTGGTCTGATAAACATGGCGCTCAAATGTATGCACGTGCATGAGTGTGTGAGTGGGCGCCTTGGCGTTCACCGAAAACGCCAGTGGTGTAAGTGCCGGGTAAGTCATTAAAAGTAAAATACAAAAAACAAGTCAATAAAGTCTTAAGCTTTGGTCGAGCATACTGCATAGTACGCAAACTGAAATGCGCGATTAACGAAATAATTTTCTAGATTAAAATTACAGTAGAGACCTTAATACATCGGTTGCGTGCGTCGCGACATCTATGCTACATTGACTAAGTGAACTTGGATATTGGCGTGGCGTAATTGTGTTTTCTACACTTTAAGGTGCCGCAACTTCTTTTTCCTCACTGCTTTTCCCTAAGCCAGCTAAACGGTGATCGTGGTTGAGAGGTGCCTCTGAACGCTGCCTAGATAAAGGTAACGTATACTCACTGAAGGCAGGAATTGATTACGATAAAGGTAATTGCATAGTCATACTATGCAATGCAGTCATACTATACTATGCAGTCATACTGGTGGTGCACTGGTTAGATGGCATCCTCGAGGCACTGCAGATGAAGTTATGTGATGTTAGGAAGATAGTGAGAGACCGGAAAGCGTGGCCTGACATTGTCCATAGGGTCACGAAGAGTCGGACACGACTGAACGACTGAAATGAACTGAATTGCATAGTGTAACCTTTGTCATATTGTCCCATCTTGACAGTGTTCATGGCTAGTTTTGCGTCTATTAAGAATCAAAAGCATCACATTATGCAACCTAAAGGGAAACGCACCCCAGGAAAGAATTCCAACTCATGTTTTAGTGCTGATATAAATAATGTTAATCAATTGCGACACAGAAGCGACGGGAATGGCGGGCTTTAAATGCGCTCTTATTCGTTTTGATAATATTTCCGTTATTTGTCGACAAGCTGGCGCAACTGGCATGATTAGCCGATTACTGGAAGCAATTTAATTCCAGTAAACAATTTTATTGCGTATTCGTATAAGTTTATGTACTGCATTGTATACTAAAAAAAAAACATATCGCTTTGTTGACATTCTTTTTGTTTTCTTTTAATGTTTAGTGATTCACGAGGCCCTTCTCTGCTGCACTTTTCGGGAAATGACAATCCACTCTGAGTGGTACTATACGAAACAATACAAGTTACCGCATACAGCGTAACGGAGAACGAAGTATTCCGTGGTACATATAGCAATATATTTTGGCGGTGCGGTTACGTAGGAGCGTTCAATAGCGTTAAAACGAGTTTTGAGCCATTGTTTAACCCGATACCTCTGGAAGCCCCCTTCACGAGAGAAAAAAAAAAAAGCTTGTGTCGGATTCGGCGTTCTCGAAGAAGTGAGTAAAGATCAAAAGTATGCCTCTGGCAGATTCCATCTGGCAAGCGACATAGCCTGGCTCTGATTGGTCGACGGATTCTATGGCGTCAGAAGAGCACCTATGGTCGAGTAGGCAAGGGCTGCCTGTTCGGGCAGCTGCTATGCGATGTGAGTGTGATATAGAGCTCGAGCCAACCCTCTTAGAATCTGAGTCAGATATTTGACCCCTGGGTACGTAGCCACGTTCATGTGGCATAGTTAAGGCGGTACGTTTTGCATATGTCGGTTGCTTTGCCACATAGTTTGAGAGTCTACTGCTCTTTTCGGCTAGGTAACTTGCGGGACAATACAAAGACAAAATCAGGGTAGGCGGTAATTTGGGAAATAATTCAGGCACTAAATAAGAGCAGGAGGTAATCTGCGGGAAAATAGATTAGCAAACCCAGGGCAGGCGGTAATCTGCAGGAAAAAAGATGCACAAACTCGGGGCAGGCGGTATCTGCGGTACGATAGATGCACAGAATTAGAGCAATAGCTATAATCTGTGGCGCAATTGAGAGGCAAAGATAAGAGATTCATGAATGAGTGAGACGCAAACTGCATGTACACAAGCGAGGATCTCTCAAAGGCATTCACGACGGTAATGATTAAATCCCTCGCGTCGCAACTTTATATCCACAGCTCATGAGTTCTCATATGTGTGAGTAGGAAACCAGAAATCTTTTCGGGTCATCTAGCTGCTGGTTACAAGCTTCCCCGAAAATGTCTAGAAGTGGCCACGGAACACAATGAAGATGCATCAAAACTGATAGCTGTATTTTTGGGCTGGTGACGTCACCGAATAAAAGGCAGGTTCCTGCTCTATGTTAGTAACTAGTCCTCAGTTGAGGGCAAAACAACTATAGTAGTTGCGGTTTATGTAGTTGAAGGGTAAAACTAGATTCGCACTATGGCACCCTTTGTAATTTATATGCTACCCACCTTATGCAAGATGAATATGGTCGTTGGTTTACGTTCTATGTGCTCAATGGAGATATTTCTTCTTATTTAGCTGAGTTTAAAAAGGACCAATAGCACTTAAGCAGGGGAATGTTTCCATTAGCTTGCCGCATACTTTAATTGCAAGCGCCTTTCAATCAACGATGCAGATAGTCACTATGCACAGTATCGGAACATTGTCATATGCAGGAAAAAAGTGGTTGGTTGTCCAAATTATATTTAAATCAAGTTTTGGTCTACAAATTTGAAAGACGTGTTTTGGTGGGGCACTGGTTAGCCCGCTCTACTGCTATGCCCAAGGATGTGGGATCGTATCCCGGCTGCGGTGGCCGCTTTTCGATGGAGGCAAAAAACAAGGCGCTCGTGTGCTATGCGATGTATGAGGACAATAAAGAACCCCCGGTGGTAAACATTTCCGGAGGCATCCCCTACGGCATCTCTCATAGCCTCAGTCGCTTTGGGATGTTAAACCCCGCAAATCGTAAGCCCAATCAACTGAGCAGTCATGTGCTGGAATCATTTGATACCTAAACATTCAAAAAGGCAAACTCTTGCAGAGAACACGCGTACCGTACATTTTCGAACAAAATATTTCCCATTGAGCATCTGCAACATTGGTATTTGAAGCAAGATAATAATTACCTTTGTTCACGACGAATGTGCCTTGGCCAGGTGTTTCTCCAAATGACACGTCAAAAATGACTGACCTCCTACAAGAAAACAAATTTAACAGATTAAGAGATGTGCGCAGCAGGAAAGTTCTGTACGCTTAAATTACTCTGGATGAACAGATCTACAGTTATGAGAAATAAAATATGCTTCATTCATGTTCTACGCGGCAGCGCACGTTTTCCAGGACGGTAATTTCTTTACAAAACAAAACAGCACAAAAAATTCAACACGCAACTAATATCTGGCCGCCGTAAGGATAGCGGCCTATGGGTTACTATAATGCACAAAAGCGCATTAGGAAGCAGTCGAAACATCCCAAACTTTGGGCAAGAATACTACCACTACAATCCAGCCGCTTCTTATTCTCAAGCCGCGCAAGTTGCGTCTGCAGGCCACTAAACAGTCGCGGATGCGAATCTCGTCTGAACAAGCAAAATCATGGCATATATGGCAATTTGTATTTAGCATTTATAACGTGTTTCATCCAGTTCAATTCCACTCTTGGCTTCATGTTTCAAGAAAACGTTGGTGGGTCGGGCTTGGAATTCCTGCATTTGGTCACGCGACTGCGACATCATGAACCTGTCCTCGAATCGGGAGTTTCGCTACACGACGCCAAACTCTGACCGGATAACTGTAGTCCACAGAACTGGAGCCTTGAAGCCATCGCGTTATAATGTCGAAACTTCTTCGGCATCGATGTTATTTCATGCCGGTAAGTTTAAGAAGGCAGCTTTCAAGTCCAGTGTTGCGATTGGATGCCTGAAGTATTGTTTACGCCATTACGCTATGCTAATTACTTCGCGTTCTAGAGTTCTCAGTAGGGCGAGAACATTCTAAGCAAGGGGTTTAATATTTCCAACTTCTGCAAATGATGTGTTAACAATAGCATTTGTTCCATGTGCTGCGCGTTAAAGAACAACCAATCATCCTGCAGATAATCTACAAAATTTAAGCCCAAATCACAACCAGTGACACAACATAACAATACTATGTTATGTTAAAGAACGTAGTGGTAGGTACTGCGTTGTTATTTCAAAGGTGATGAGTCATATTTTCTCAAGATTGTGGCCTTATGTTGCTTCAGAGCTTTATTTTACTTCTACAGCGTGTTAGATGTTAGAGCGTTTTTTCTTCCCAATATATTCTTCTTCCCTTCGGGAAGTGCCTCGTGCACGGTTGTTTGTTCTCGAATACCTTCAGCACACTGGAAGGGTAACTAGGAGAAACGCTGAAAACCTGGCTCTCAGTGGCACTGCATTTACCGACAGCGAGAGCAGTCACCTATCACACGTATATAACTATTGAAAGTATTTGCTAAAGATTCTGGTTTTTCTCTCAATGACTTCCGTTGAAACATTGATTTGGGTTGGAGTCGCTGTGAAAACCGAGCTTTAAAGCTTGCAGCCTTCTTTTAAGCTCTCTCAGCATAACCGATTTTGCGAAGTGATAGCGGGGAAGAAGGGGGGGGGGGTTCAGTCGCGACCTACTCTTGCCCGGCTATCTTGAGGAAACTCCTTTCACCCCGAGCAGCGCCTATAGGCGCGAGGAAGAAACGTCCTTCATTTTTTATGTCTCCCTTTTATCTCTCTTCTCCACGTCTTTATTCACTTTTCACTTCCCAATCTTTGCTACCCGTCACCCCGCGACCGTTGCAAGGGTTGAATTCCCGATGCCGCGGATAGTTTGAACGGATTGCGCCTTTCTGAGCTCCTTCAGCCGCGTAGCCGAGGATGCTCGGTTTTTTCGGGTTTGGGCTCGCTGGAACCGAATGACCTCGACCTAGTTAAGTACAGGCTTCCATCGAAAAGTCAGACAGATGCCGTCCTTCTCCCAATAAAGGAATTTAAACAAATTATAAAATAAATCGCGAACGTAAAGAGGGTGTGACCTCGAGCTAATTGAATTGGACAACCAGCGAAAAGAGACAGATAATGCGCTTTCGTTCCCTAGAAACGAACCTAAAGAGAAAAATATAAATAAATTGCCGAATGAAAGGGCAGTGTAACCATACCCGACTTAAGTATAAGGGTCCAGCAAAAAGTAAGACAGATACTCCCACTTATTTTTTTGCGAACGCCAAAATATACAAACAGTAGAAAAATGTTATGAATGAATAAGTGGTGTTAAAGGCGGCATAGCGTCTGCTCTTCAGGTTAATGTCCAGCGTCCACCTAGTACGAACCTTCCATGCGCGCAAAAACTTGCTAAACCATGAAAACCATGTTTAACTTAGCTTTCGCTCGTATAACTAGGTTAAATCGCATGCGTTACTTTGCTATTGCGAGCTGATAGCGCAAGGCGGCGGCTATGTCTGGAGGTCGCATATACAGTGCGCACCTATGTGGGTGAGTGCTCCCTGGTTCCCTTCAATACATGTTTTGTACTTTTCTACTAATGTTGACAGCAGCTCGCACTCTACGTAAGACGAGAGGACGCTAGAGCGACCAGTTAAAAGCAGCAATGGCAAATTTGTCGAAAAAATGTATTAAAGGTAGCTGGTGAAAGGAAGCGTGCATCTATACACGCGCACTGCATGCGTCTTGCCGGAAGCCCGTACGGATCAGCCAATCTTCGTGAGTTCTTAGCCGTCGTGCTAAGCGAATGCCTCTCCTCCCCTGTTGCGTTACAACGGTAGAATCTATTGTCACCTTTATAGAACAACTGAAAGAGGGCTCGGCGCTAGTACCGGTCTTTGCCACTTGAAGGTATAGGCAGTTTCACCCCCTGTTATTCTATTTTTCACTGTTTGTTATTTTATTTACAAAGGTGGAGCCTCCAGAGCATTAAATAAAGATGCTGTCGGCCGTTACCAATATGCTAGATAGCGACTTGGTCAAAGGGACCGAACCACAATCGTAAGGCCAAAATATGAATGCTTATCAGGTCTTCATGACTCATTGTCAATTCTGCTCCCAAATATTGTTCCTCACCTCAAAAATACTGCACCACAAATAGCAGTAGGGCATTGCATGCCGAAAATATCCAGTCTGAAGGGTACGCTTCTCAGTCATCCAGTAGAGAATTCATATCACTTCAGAATAAGTAAATGTCAGCAAAGTAAAGGCGATATCCAGCCTTCACTTCTGAAGGCATAGTGATGTTTAGGAGATTGTTATTGACATCACAATACCACTGAGAAGCAAACCCTACCGCCTGGTTACTTTCAGCAAAGGCAGTACATTTCCTCGCCCCTTAGTCGATTTTTTGTACAAAGTACCTGTCTGCAACAGTGCCTCGCAATGAGAGCCAGTAAAATATTTCGTAGTTTCTATTCATTAAATAGAAAAAATGTGTTACGTGGTTCCAATGCGTTCAGTTAAATAAAGTAAACCGAAATTTTTATCTCATAATACCAACCTTGGATGGCCACGGCCTCCCTTGAGGCGCCATACCATAGAAACCGTTTTCGCTTGCGAGTCTAAACGCGTTCTTGTGAGACTTGAACACGTGATGGCACTGTCGTTGGTCGGTGTCAAGACGGCCACGGCGTGAGGAAATGCGGAGAACATCTAGGATAAAGAAAGGTATACATAACATGCACGTGCATAAATAAAAACCGTATCGAAGACATCTGTTTTGATTTATTAATGAAGTTAGCAGAGGCAAAATGCTGGTGTATAGTTATGTTTGCGAGATACCGGCATGTTCCCAAAGAAAGCCTTTCATTCTGCTGAGGGTGTATCTCGTAGCTTGACATGCAGAAATGCCACAATTGGTTTAAACAACATTTTGGGAAATTAAGTGCCTCGTTATGAACGAATTGCAGGTACTCTCCTTATATGTGCGTTTCCTTTAGAAAATGCTGTGAAATTTAAATTTATTATCATTTAGTACACGATATACCAAAACTTGAGCTGAAGCGCCGGTAAAACAACTTAACATCTTTCTCACTGGTAGAGGTAGCCCAGGAAAGTGAGGCATTTAACCAATTGGGCTTAAAAGCCAAGTTGTGTGAAAAATCCGGAATAATTATTGGGAGTGGTGACATTTTCTTTGCGTTCTGCGCACTGACGTTGCTTAGAAGAATAAAATAGGTAGTCATGTAGTCGACATAAACGCGTGATCTTGGGTTGCGAGTAAGACAAGCCAGCCTTATTGTACTGCGTTCTATATTTATTCTCTTCTTAGTACAACTCGAATACGGGTCGAAATGGATGATTCATAAGCATCACATACGTGTATATATTTATGAAAAATATTTGTTTAGGTCCTGAAGAATGCTCACTCAATCTGGGTGTCCACGTTGGCCTTGATACCTTTCCCTAACGACCTACACAATCTAAATGAAGTTGCAATAATTAGGTTACCTGAATGCGCATTGATATTTGTGTAACATAGAAGCATTCTCTTACACTCGTTCGACTGGGGAAGAGCAGCATGTGTTGGCAACAAGCGTAGCGATCTATAATGCAATGGTGCGCCAGGAAAATACTAAGCAATCTTTTGCTGCCTTTAATGCTGTGGTGCCATACTAGTGAGGCGAAACAAATTTTGCGCTCTGTTATTTCTTCGACACAGAGATCAGGATGGTGCGGGTAAATAGGCAGGCTGCGCCTCATATAAAACTATGGCGTCGGAGAAGAGTGAAAAGGCTGAGGGAGAATAAAGCTGCTACGCGGGGTTATTCGTCGTCACCAATAAAAAGACTATTCCTTATGCTCTCCCGGAAATATCTCCAGACGCAATAATGATGAAGGAATTGGGTGAATGCATTTCGGGGTCGCTTCGCCTTGCTTTTGATATTCGATGAGAAATCTTAACCTCTCCTGCACTGGGGGCGGCTAGGGACAGCGATAACTAGATAACGCCACCTCTGATTATTTTGTCACCAGACGCTGGATTGCTGCAGATACCATCGGCTTCAGACGAAAAAAGCTTCTGTCGGACCGGGAAAACCTTGTTGTCAACGATAATTCAATGCTTCATCCAAGGCATTTGAGCTGCCCACGCGGTAGAAGTGAAGACTCCTGAAAATAGCCTGTTTTTTCCTGAAGTAATGTCACTGTGTTAGTGGCAAACGTGGGCTAACATCGACAAAAAGAGCATGCGTCATGCACACGGATGCTTTATTTTAATTCTCAAAACTGTCCTGGACGTCAGGGCGGCCATTTAAAAGGCCAATATTTTATATTTTAGTATTTGTCTGCGCACGTTGATGTACATTGACAGTAATCATTCGGTATATCATAAGATACACTGACTAACCCTCAAGGTACAGAAGCAGAACAGCAAAAATCAGGTGACAGTTCGGTAACTATGTATACAGCAGGTCATGCTGTGGGTTTACAAGATAGCAGAATCGGGGAAGCAATGCCATCTCGTCCTTTGACGTCGCGTAAAATAAGTTGTAGGACTTCTGCGTATTAGAAGGGTCTATATGTATAGCGAAAAATACGACGCAGTCTTGGGTGCTCAATACGGCACCGCCGAGTCACAGAAACTTCAATCTGAGTATTATATGTACGCAATATCAGTGAAGATGAAAAACGTTAGGATTAGCACATTATTGCCAGTTTCTAACCCGGTAGATGACGTTCACGTTGGCGCCAGGAGCTGCTTACCAGCCCTTCTTCATCAGCAGGCCCGGTGCATTTGAGTTTAACATTGCGGAATTTGAATAAAAAAAGAAAACTCCGGCGTCCACTAAGGCGTGTAACTTCACACCTTCACCCTGTCAACAGAAACTGCTTGATCGGCACGGACAACGTTGACGGCGCTGCTCTCAACGTTTCCCATTTGTAGCAAGAGTACAGAAAAGCCGGCGCTAACGACATTGTTTTTGGGGTTGCTAGTCTCGTGTGGGATGTTCGGCACTAGCGAGGCAAGAACGGTGTAAACAGTTTCGTTGGAGATACGCGATTCCATACGATAATAATGCTAATTCATTTTTCGGATCATTAGTGACACATTCAAATCCTCTCACCAGAGAGAGCGTGTCTCTACGAACTGACATAAGAGAATACAAATTAGGCGAATGTTTAGCCATGATAAACTTAAAAACCCAAAGCGAAATTGGCGGCACGTTTCGCTCAACCCGCCTCTTTCCGTCTTTGTGCGGCAGCCACTCGGCGAACTACGTCCACTGGATGATTGGATTTGACCTGTCGTCTTCGCAACGTCTGAAACACAGACACTTCATGAGGCGTCTCGCCTGGAGCATCCATGACGACTGCTGCGGTTAAATTGTCGAGACCTTTCGCGATCTGTTGGCACCGCCTAATAACATTTAACCTGTATTTAAACTGGCATTTAAAAGTCCCCGGTTCGTTCGTGGGTTTCCGCATCAACATATATGGCGGAATCAAGGAAGAACGCAATCAACCGTCAGGCCAATGGGACTTATAGAAGCATCTACCCGAGCCTGCTATGCGCAAGCAGCGTAGGTCAGGTGAAGGCGGCGCTGTGTCTTTATTTTTAACAGCGGCGGAGGATGTCTTGACCGAGCGAGCCCAAGGCTCCACCGTAGCTGCTGATTAGTGACGTCATGTTTGTCATGGTGACCAGGCAGATGCGAACGCGCGGCTAACTCAGTTTCAGCGGCGGCGCCGCCGCCAGCGACGGCGGCTGAGTGACATCATAGCTTTCACTTGAGTTAACCTCGGTTCAAGGTCAAACACGTGAATTAGGCGCACATGTTAAGGAGAGAAGCAGTAAAAAGCTTGCTATTTTACAAAGTCGTATAGCCACAAGAAATCGAACCAGCATCCAAACAGATTAGCTTGCTTGGCCGAGGCACCAGAGTATTATATCGCCGCAGCTGGGAACGCCGGTTTTGAGCTAGGAAACACAGCCGCGCTGTGCCGTAAACATCGTCGTCTGCTTCAAGTTCTAACTGCAACACACTCTCGCGCTGTGTTGTGAACATTGTCGTCTTCATAAAGTTATATCTGCGCCGCTCCTTCATTTAACTAGGCCAATTCGCCACACACATAGGCCATTTGATCGAGTGCGGCCGAGCTCCGCTAGCGTAGTGTCGGGCGAGTTCACCAATTGGCGCGACAGAACTAGCAATGCTCCGCATTACTGCACTTATAGAGATTTAAGCACACCCCTCGAAGTTTTTCTTCGGAAGTGAGGGCTTTGAGTTCCATTGATTGCTTGCAATTTACAAGCAATTGAGTGCCGCTTACAGCTCCTCAGTAGGGCGCGGGCAATGACTCTTGTGCACCAATGCTACGACGGTTGAGCGACAAATAATACGAGAGTAACTGACACAAGCACAAAAACCCGGTGATATTCTATGCCTCCTGCTTCGCGGTTGCTCCTAACGTCCTTGATGCGAACGCGACCAGAGGTGGCATGAACGTAGCCCCATATTCGTGGCTTCAGAACCATTGATACAAGAGGCCGAATTGCCGGGCGGAAAACAAAGTTACACTTTTGACCTTCATGGCTGGGAACGCCTGCAAGCTTCCAACTTAGGCAAATGCATCTTGTATTTTTTTAAAGCAATTTCTTTAACATCTGTTTCAGGTCTATCAAGCCGTCACAATATTGTCTTGAAGAGTGAAAGGAAAACAAGATCAGGGTAAGAAACATGTAATACAATGTTGCTGCTTCAGTAATTTATCCTGTGATTTATGCTCCTTGAATGTCTTATGTTTGTCTAAGATAGCAATATGTGGAGCTTTTGTAAACTCTTCATCACAGGGCTTGAAATGCTAGCTCAATTTAAAGCCCGCGTTATTATCTGATGCACTTGCGCCCGCAGACATTTAGTTCGGGCACCAATAAAATAAGTTTGTTCTTCGAAGCGCAGATAACAGGGAGCCTCTCCGGGGAACTCAAGTCATGATCTTTAGCGTTTTTTTTTCATACCGGATCACTGAAAGTATGTTATTTTGTATTCTCCTCGCGTAAGTGACTTGTCTGCATATATGCATCTCATCGCGATCATGGCGCAATCTCCATCCCGAAGAAAACAATTAGGTTGGGTACCGTTTTCAGGGCATGATACAATTTCATTGCAATGGCTTCCGTCTGCGGCTACCCTTATGGTTTTATCTCCGCGGCAATTAATATTTGATCATTTGACTGCCACTGCCATTATTTTCGCCTGTAATATCTCACACCTTCTTCTTGCATACAGCTCAAAGATATCAAACTATCCAGCTGCTTGTTTTAGGCGACCAACTGACGTAGTTTCGAAGAAAGGCTATAACAAGGTGCTACGAGCGAGCCTGCGCGGTGTATAGGGTAGTATATCTTGCTCGGAATGAAAGACGACTGGGCTAATTCCTATCCCATCTTGCTACCTCAATTGAGCAAGCAGAGTTGGCAGCTACTCCTAGCTTTCTTATACTTTTACGGCACATATCGAGTGAAAGCTTCCGCGCTCGCTCGTGTCACTTGCCAAACCTACCAGACGCAGGTTCGTTATTTTTTGCCCCATGAAGCGGCACTCTGTATTTACTATACAACAAGTTCTTTAACATTATCGCACATATAACAACAAGTTCGGTCAAGGAGTGGGAAAGCCGGTCGGCTGCCTGTTCACGAAATTTCTTTTAAGAGTGGTGGTGACTGCTGGCTCTTTTGGTGGAGAGGATACTGGAGTTGCGAATTGTGTTGGTCATCACAATGGAATCACTCTTGGCGACCAGGGGCGTGGAGATGATGTTGTAGGGAGGGGAAGGGGATAAGGTGGAGAGAGTGGCAGAATGCAGTCGCTGGCTCGGAACGCACATGATCATATATGAGCCTATGCAGCCCTATAGACCACAGCTCAGGCTGGACTCCTCCAGAAAATTCATAAGTCAATGTACGGAAAGTTGGTTTCTAGCCGGGTAGAGCAACTGTGCTGCTCTATCAGCAGGGAGACCAATGTTCCGATAGCTGGCTTTAAATCGAAGTCGGTGTCTAGCAGAGGCGGGGCATGGAATGGATCAAGTCACCATGTGTGCCAGTGTAACCGAAGGGTTGGCGAGGCAGACTGAGGAGGGAGCTCAGCCGCAGGCGTATATACGGGACGGGGTCCAGATGTAAGAGGAGGATTTGTCCTTCCGGGGAAGTTTGTGCGACCGCCGCTGGAGAGGTTCTGCAGCGGCAACACGGCGTTCCGAGTGGAACGACCTCAATGCCTTCATCAAGAATGGTCTTGAGAAGTCATGAGGTGTTCCATCCGTGCTGACCGGCTCCCTATTGTCTTCGGATTGCTTTGGCCAGGGGATAGGCTTCCAGATTATCATAGACCCCAGCTTATACTGGATCCCAGTGGAGGGCCAGTTGACGGGTTATATATTCCCATTTGAGCCTCTGCTGAGCACCTGTCCTGTGTGTCTATTTGTGCCTATTTGTGAGTGTCTTTTTGCACTATTAACCTTTATTTTATGTGACTTTCCTTTATGACTCTCTTCATTAGGGTTCCTTTAAAACCCTCTGTACACAACTGCACACTTCACTATATCGCGACCTTTCTCACGGCATCTTCTAACTTAGCCACATATTTTATTTTTCTGGTAAATAAAACATTCCAGTTTTCGATATTGCTGGTTTCTTATTGTGCCTACTGAACACAGCGAGGAGTACTTAAAGGAAGAGAGAGCTGAATAAGTGTTTTGCCAATTCATTCTTCGTATATTTTCGAGTCGGAGAAACCATCAGTTATTTCCTGTGCTCCTAACGTCATATGTGCAATCGAAAACACAATTTCTGAGCGATTCTTTCAACGTCTAATTCAGATATCATGTTTTCCCTTTGTGCTTACATTTTTTTCTGATAATTTGCATGTCATATTCATTTTGAAGTAGAAACATTACCCGCGGGTTTCTGTTCGTAAAGTAGGCAATAGATTCCTTAAGGAATATATCAATATTTAATGCTGACAAATTACTTCATTTAGGCAATAATTCATACAGACATTGCAACAACTAAGTTTGCTTCTTTAAACAAATCCCCTGCGCCTTTCAAGATACAATAATTAAGCTCTTAAACTTGACCTGCACAACAAATTATTGTGCATTTCTGCACGGTTTTTAAGGCCTGCCTTAATTATCGTACAGTGTAGTTTGGCTTATCTTAAGAAAACAATAGGCAGTTATCAGATCACCGTTTTTTGATGTTGTTTTAGGTTAAAACCGAAGAGCCCAAGTCTTTCCCTCCGTATTTCATACTTCATAATTTCGCTTAGGTCTTTAATACACATAAACATTCTCATGGCTTCTGCATATGGCCGTTCTATAATATATGACTTACTTCCCGTTGTAATGCTAGCTTCATTTTGGTCTTAACAACTTAATAAATATGGAGACGTTTATTTACCAAGAACAAACAGCAAATAACTCTTTTTCCATACATTGCAATCCCAATTTGGAGCCAGGCTGGCTTAAGCACACTAGTCAATTATATTAAACAAAGTTGCAATTATAACTCTTTCTTCCGAGCCTGACGTTCCATGTTGGGAAATTTAACTTCAAAGTTTCTAATCGGCTATTGAAATCAGAATGATAAGATCGTGAAAAAGAAAATTCGAATATAAAATATATAGCGATAGTAAGATAATGCCATATCCTGAAAAATGTATTCCTAAACTCCACTTTATTTAAAAAAGAGGTAGTCACGAAATAGTGTGGTAGAGCCTCCTTAGATATCTGATGTAGCGCTGAAGTGAAGATGTGTCGGCTCACATTGTTGAAATTATTCACAACGGACACCTTCGGCACGAGAACCTTTACGGAAGACTACACTGAATGATATTTAGGGAGTTATGATCAGCCATATGTAAGGTCTTATGGGCAAGCGATGGCTATTACTCACTTTCAAGTTGTCCATTTTTTCATGACGATTATGCTCTGGTTGGTTCGTCGTTGCCAGCAAGAACAGGGAAAGATAGACAATAACGTTGAGCCAAGCCATCTATAATGAGAAGCGCCTGCAGCGTTGATCGCTGCAAGGAGATGTTTTGCTGGTTCTCAGTCGATGCCCTTAGGCGGCGCTCCGATCTCCTTCCGAACGCTTCTTCGGAGAAGGCCTTGATGGCCGGTTGTAGCTGCCGATGTCGCTCAGTACAAGGACAGAAAGCAAGAAAAGCCAGGAAAAGGGCCCCCGCGCGTTAGGTCACGAAATATCAGGACTAGGCACTCACATTTATCTCTAAATGAGCGACTTACCTAAGCAGCTTCTGCTCACAGGAAACGCACACATATAAGATGGCTAGTGGTCTTTGATGAGCCATGCAACCTTAGCGTTCATCCTCAGCTTTTCCATATCTTTGGGAATATCGCCTTTCCTCGCCACGTGTTGGTGGCATGAACGGAAGGTGGGCCTTTCTCATCAGCAATTACCGTCTTTGACGTCACAGAAGCAGTGGTCTGTGAAATCTAGTGATAGGCAACGTGCGTAAAAGCATGTTCATTAAAAGCACCATGACTACTTCTAAAGTATAATCATCAGAGTTGAGACCTCCTCTTTGACAGCTGTTTAATACGTGTTTCTTCCGGCTGTTCATGAGTTTTATCTATCTGCCAGCCGCCCCGCTGAAAGGTTGAAAAACATCTGTGCTTCAACTATTGCTTTCCTTCTAGGCTTGTATGCAGGTCAAGATAGTATGAAAATAAAGGAATGTTAAATATATCCAAGTACACAGCCTTCACTTGCTCGCAGGAAAAGATAAAAATGATATATCTAGATATTAAAAAGGGTAATGCGCTTCTAGTTTCATGTCTGTATATGCAACAATGTTCGCATTGTCCACAGCATATCTGCATATCGACATTAACGCAATAATGTCACATCAGTACGTGTGTTTAGGCTAAGAGTAAGCGCCCTTTTGTTTTATGAACGGCAGCACGTACGTATCTGTTTGCTTTACCGACTGCCTACTCTTGTGTTTTCTCCCTATGTTAACTGGCATTTATGCCTCGCTGAATCTGCATATTTATTGAACGCTGCACAGTTCGTTGTGAATAAAGATTCAAGCCCATATATACTGCTTGGGTGTTTATAGTCATTTTGCCTTCTTTTCTGTGTCGCGCAAGCTACAATTGTAAAAAGAGTGCGCTTCTCTAATTATTCCTGTTTCTGTTGTTCATGGCGATGCAAAGACCCAGCAAACTTTAGTTCACTCGCTGTAATAGTTTATTGCCTAAAAAATATAAATGAAATGAAATTAAAGACAACGCTGCTTATTTGCAACATGCGAAAGGCGTTTTTGTTTTGTCAATGTACTTTTTGGTATTTAATTCTTGAGGAAAGGGGAAAATTTCAGCTTTTTAGCTTTTCACTGCCTAGCGGCAAATCAATATATGCGGGGTAATAACGCACAATATTTATTTGTTTTCGATGTCCCGTTCTGCTTCAAGTTAGCGCAGTATTTGGAGGATACGAGAGAGAAGGGAGGGCCAGTGCTAGCTTAACATGTAAACTTTCATATTTTATAAATTGCAGTTTCTTTGACTGACAGAAGTATACTCATGTGCGGAAATAAATGTTTTAAGCAAGGCTAATAGTATGCAAGGAACGCTTAATTCAGCTCACCCTCTCATCTCCGGAGGGCTTGATGGAGTCACAAGAGATTTTTTTCACGCCTATATTCCCCTCGCCAAGTAGACTCTAAGTGCAGTCGTTTGTTTCAGTATTTATCTGTTGCTTAAATTTTCCTCGAAGTAACTTTATGTGCTACAGTATTTAACCCTTAAAATATTTTGAAGGCGTAGAAAACCGAAGGGCAGTCGACTCCTTTATTTGCTTGAATACAATGAAGTATATGTGCTAATGAAGTTGCCGCCGCAAATCATTTTTCTCGTGTATCCTCAAGCTACACTCACTTTCTCTTTTACTGTGGAAAGTTCATTGGATGGCACTGAAGTCTTGCAGCGCTATAAAAGCATTTCAGGCAATTGTATTTCTAACGAAATCAGTTTGTTTTTACTGGTGTCTTTTAAAACTCAAGAGTGCCTAAAATTGAACAAAATTGTACACCCGTCATACCAACAAATATCAGTAAACTTCTTCAATTTCAGCCGCATTTTTGAGTGCAGGCTTAACAATTTTGTTGTCATATATTCTTTTGTGCCTGAAAATAACAGCTTGAGGGGCTAGTTGGTGCTGCATCTTATTCAGAAATGTGGCGCAACAAACACAAACACAAGAGAAGATACACAACACACGCGCACACTACCAACTGTATTAAGAATCTGAAAACACTTCCTCTTCATCTTCACCACTCCTCCTCTTCTACACTCAGGCGCATCTCATCTTTCTCTTCTTCTCATCTTCCTCTTCTTTGCCAAGGAGATAGTGGCACTTTCTTCCTCGCGAACCATAAACATCGTCCAAACATGGCAGTCACAAATCTCATCTTCCTCTTCGCCTCTTCTTCCTCTTCTTTGCCAAGAAGATAGTGTCACTTTCTTCCTTGCAGACCAAAAACATCATCCAAACATGGCAGTCCCAAACTCTACACTGTCTTGTTACTCCACACTTCTGCTTTTCCCAGTAACTCATACCACGCTGGACAAGCAAATATCACCACATAGTCACACAGTCATACACTAAAAACCACCGCCACACATATACAGTAGGACATGTCCATCCACACCACATAACTTGTGTTGTCCCTATGTATTGAAAAACTTTAACCTGCCAACGTCTACGGAGCCACAAAGCCCATGTACTTGAGGGAAAACACTCTTTAAACTATCTTGGCCCCAAAACATAAGAGGAGTCCAAAAATAACAGCTTTAGGCCAAGAATAACAGCTTGAGGCCCGATAATAATCTCATTCTTTGCATTACTCAGGAGGATTGCTCAATAAAAGTAAATTCTTTTCTACGTAGGCTCATCGAAGCTTCGCTAATACATCTTTTTTCTTTCTTCTGTATCCAGTACGCCTATAAAATTTCCCGCGCCATCTTGTCCCGACTCTTTCCTAATATGGTAAGCTTACTAAACAACGGCTCACACTTGCACTTCTGACAGTGCAGGGGTAAATTTGACCCCTTGCCATTGTCCATGGACTTCTCGTGTTCCCTCATTCTATCATTTTCATTCTAATCCCCCTTATTTAAGGACCACATTATTGGACAGCGCCTTCCGATTAACAAGTCTTGGCAGAATAATCCATGGTCTTTCACTCCCCCCCCCCCTCCACCTCCTTTTCCCGCGATTCAGAACATTGGCTCAACTATAAGGGCGTTTTAGTACTAAACCCAAGGGGGTGGCTTCGTTCCCAGCCCAGGCGGTCTCTATTTGCTGAAGTAGAACGAACATGAGACTGTGTACTAAGCGATGTCAGCACACATTAAGTGCTCTTGAAAACAGAACCTTTCGAGGTCCTCCACTGTGACATCCTTCAAGCCCTCAAACATTTTACATATTAGCTATACCAGGTTTTTTTGTCATTTTAGAATTGCTTTAAAAGATTTTCTACAAGGGCTAGATGGTTTTCAGCTTCAGGTGGCAATTTTAGAGATAACCAAAACGCACACAGGAGATGAAGAAGGACACGAGACTGTCGCTAACTAAATCTTGTTTATTGCTTAGGAAAGACCAACTATATATATCGAAGAACACACATGCGCCGACCGAAGAAGCAACGCCCCCTTCACCGATACCGCTCCATAATAACCCATCTCCGCCTGCCTCCAACAGAGCAATACAAAATACCAAATACATTTCATGCGAATGTTACCTGAAGTTTTTAGTCATATTGATACATGGTAGCAAAGGGTGAAAGATAATTTAACAGCTGGCTCAGCGCGTCGGCTTCTCTCGCGCCACGGCCTATCCTGTTTTTCGCAACATTTCCCCGGACTAGCGTGCGATCGTCCCGATTGGTTGCTCGATGTCGAGGATGACGTGATCATATGTCGCCACCACCATGAATGATGCTTGGGTGATCCACCTTCCTGGATAATTTCAACCGTCCGACACTAAAAAGTCTTAATGGGACCCATGGCTCTAGGTCGCGTCAGAAGGCTTGGGCTGTGGTTGCGTGTTCGGGTCCTTCGAGGCTTTGGTTTGGTCTCGGGTCTGATCGGTTCATGTGTAAGACTTGTTTTTAGGTCCTGGATGGTGGCTTGGAGGCAGGAGTTGCGGCTCGTCGGGTCGGGGCAGGAAGTGCTAGGGCGGAGCCGCGCGACGATGTCTGCGGGCGCTACAAACCGATGGTACCAGCGTACGGATGGCGTCGGCACTCTAAGAGAGGACGGGTATTAACTGCGCTCCACCAAGATGGCACGTAGCGGCAAGCGAGAAGACAGCACAACATAACAACGTGGTGAAAAGTGATTTAATGGCTGGCCTTGCGCGAGGGCTCCTCTCGCGGCACTGTCGATATTCTTCTTTGCTACAATATTGTTGCCTAGCACTACCACTGTTCTTGTCACCTCAGATGAGATATGGGTCGCGCCTATGGAAAAAAGGTGTTTTGAATACATTGAACGGCATACATTTGTAAAGTAATTTTCGCAGATATATAAAATTGCTTCCAAATGTCATAGCAAAACCTTGGAGTATATGCACCGAACCCCTTAACCAACTTTATATTGAATGTTTACTGGAATAAGTAAGCGACACATAGGATATGTTACTAGTGCCAATAGAAAGCTGAAATAGTTTCTAAACCATCTATGTCAAATTTTGAACGCAGATGGAGGATTGTCTGGAAAATATTCACCAAAACGTATTTTCAATGTCACGTCGAAGGGTACATGCTCCTTGATGTGGCATCGCAAGTGACTCAACGAAACTGGCGTAGGTGTCAAAGTAGATGCTAATCGGCAGAACAAGTCTATGACGTCTCGTTTCTTACAGCTAATAAAAATTCGGCTTCATGTCACCAGTAACGGGTGTCATAGCGGTTTGATACCAACCTCACATTTAAGCCAAACGTGAGTATATAATTTTTGTGCAATAACATGAATGCTAAATATTACTGAAGTAGAAGCCCAAAGTTTGGTTTTCTGTGTCGAGAATTGAGTCCAATAAACTTAAACCACCCATGGTGGCACTGCCGGTCAAATGCAGTAGGAGACAGTGAGGCTGGCAAAACGCCGGAATTATTGCAAGGATAGATGTATAAAGATATTTTTCGTGCTCGTGTTTCGTGAGGGGCGCGCCTGCAGAAAAGCAAAAGAGTTGCAAGGTAAATTGTACTCGGTTGTCATACCAACTGGCGTCACTTAAATCTCCCAAGATTCGAAGGGGCTCCGTGAGAAAAAAGCGGAGAATAATGTTCCTGAAATTTATGGCGTGGAATAGCTAAAAGGTTTCACTCAAAAGCTTGAAGCAGAGTAACCGATGCAGCTTGTAGATTTAACATCTCATTAAGTGTTTCTTGAAGATGTTATATTTATTGTCGGGCATACTTATTCGCACAAGCCATAGACTAATTTCGTTACAAAAGTTATGAGCCCAAAACATTTCGCACGTATCAAGGACGCTTGTATAACTCTGCGTGTTCACTGACCTATAAACTAAGCTAGTCGAGAAAACTACAGAATGCCTCCAAACTGTAGCCCTGAACACTATTTTAGCGCAGTGCGAGGAGTTCCGTTGAAGGATCCTCCAATAGTCTAAAATTAAACCTAGCGCAGTAGGCTTTTGTAAGATACAGAGATCAATCTTCAACGCATTAGCTTCAAAGGCCCCAGTCTTCAGGACAAAACGCCACGGGCCTGCCTCTAACATACAGGCTGCTTTGACACTTGACGTGACCGACCGAATAATGTTTTGAAGGTTATGTCACATCATCAGACCAATGATATGGTCTACTGGCCAAGAGTTGATAGCATAGCTTCACTTAGACTCGAAGAGTAAGGCGGGATATCGAACCTACCGGCACAATACGTCCTGAGTGTGTAAAGAACATTTATTGGAAACATCGGGATAGCAAAACACACTGGGACAACAATTTTATAGAAAAAAAGTAAATATGCAGTAAAATATATCAGGCAGGGGCAGAAAATATGATGCCCTAGGTGTCCAGTCACAGGTTGTATATAACAACGCAGCTGCTACAGACTCCCTCGATAGCTCTGACCAACTACCATCTTCATTGTCAGAGCGCCTGTGCTCCTTTGGGCTCACACATATATGCTGGGGAACAGCAGCCTCGCGCCTTTCAAGCCACCGAGTCAGGCAGTCCCAGAGGCAAGTTTCTAGGAGCAGGTGAAAGCGGAGATTTACATTTTTATGTGGCGGAATTACACATGATGCAGTGCTCACGATTTTATGTAATAACTGTGAGTAAGATAAATGACAGACGAATTAAGAAATTAGGGAAGAAGTTAGTAGCAATGAGCATGGACAGAAAGGAGGGTCTGAGAAATGATCCGCAGACAAGAGCCATTACTGCTTTCGAGTCACACCCTTGACGGAATCTGTGTCCTTTGAAATATTTTTTTATTCCATTAGCCAATAAGCAAGACAGTCCGGTAACTTTTATCATGCACTTTGCATGAAAATACTACATCGCTTGTGTCCGGTTTTTAAAGCGAGAGCTTTAGAAAACCCCATTGTAAAGAAGCTTCTTTGTTGGTGTCCTCAGCCTCGTCGTTGGTGTTTAGAGCGAAAGCTATCAGGCATGGCTCTGCGAGGTGAAAGTTAATTAGCAAGTGGATTGCCGGGCCCGGACTAGTTGTCGGGTAACGTGATGCCATTTGAGACCAGAAGGCATGATTGGATTGTTAGGCATTCACAGTTCGAACTTCACCTTTTAGATAGGAGCGTGAGATCCTCATACAGCTTTTTAGAACCCTTCGATTTCAAATGGGACACGTTGCTCTAGGACGCAAATGTACGTTACTAGCGCTTGGTTAAAGCCGGGATTTTTACCCATGTTTGGTTCTCCTTTACATAACGACATGCCTTACGGCTGTCCGCTAGTGAGTATGCTAGGGATAGTATATGTACGGATAAAATACTGCTTATTAAGCTAGCAGCAATTGAAAGAACGCAAAACAGAATGCGCAAGGAGAGACGGAAAAAGCAATCCATGAACGCTGTCGCGTCATACTTTAAAAAGCTGTGATGATCAGCCCCCCTCCTTTTTTTTTCTTTCATTCTTTCTAAACAGAGCATCGATATAAAAGACTGTTCATTCAGAAGGCACGGGGAGTTTCTACCTACTTTAAAAAGCTGTGATTATCAGCCCCCCTCCCCCCCCTTTTTTTTTCATTCATCTTTTTCATTAATGCTTTATAAACAGAGCAGCGATAAAATTGACTGTTCATTCAGAAAGCCCTGGGAGTTTCTGCAGTCTTTTCATCATCCGCCCAACTCCGTCCACTGGAGGACAACGCTCTCCAACGTTCATCGTCATGTTCATTTTCATCACCTCGTCACCTATTGCAGCCTGCCCTTTCCTCCCGGAAGTGTTGAATAAGTTTAAATGTTTAAGCACGTTCATATTCAAATCCAGCACTCGACGATGAGCACGCTTTGCTACTCGCTCTCCGGGTTAATTACAAGGCAATGCTTAGGAAGCGTACGGGTCTGAGGCATTCTCTATTAACCATTCATTTTCAATAACTGCTTCGAATACAATGATTAGCACTGCATTCTTGCCCAATGTCGTTTTGGGAATTTTATAGTTTTCGTGAAATAAAATAAGATAAGAACAATTATTTCTGTCTATCAACTAGGGATATAAGGAGGACAATGTTGACTGTGCGGCCACTATAGATATCTTCCAGTATGTGTACGCGCTTGATCACTATACTCCCATATTTCCTGCATGGACTCCAGGATTTCAATTAAGTAAAACGTTATTGCGTTATTTCTGAGGGCTACATTATATTTTGCGGATCGCTTTGAGACCAGATGCTATGAATACCAAACATAATGTCGAATACACTTTGCTACTTGCTTGGGTCATTCAAAACGGCTGGAAAAACAAAATTACCCAGAGTGTGTCCCATCGTTGTCCAGAGGTACGGTAAAGCAGCAAGAACTTCGTATTACGAACTCAGTTCAACAGTTGTACTCTCTCTCACTAGCCGTGCTTGTGCAATTAGCTCCCATAGCCTTCTTGACACTGTTTTAAAAATTTCAGCCATACATTGCACGTGGAACTGGCGCAGTTTCGCACGGATTCATTTTGAGCTATAGCGGGTGATAAGAGATAACATGGGTTTTTACTATATTGCTCTCAGTGACGGTGGAAGATGGTTCCGCCTACGTCGGAGGTGGAGTCGATCTTGCGGTCTCGGAAGGGTTCGAATTCTGGAAAAGCTCCTCGAAGATCGCGGCACTAGTTGGCCGGCTGTAGCACCGTGCCAATGATAGCCTATGGAGGTCCAGAAACGATTCCAGCAATTCTCTCCCAGATATGTGGGGAGTGCAACGTTTGCACTCTAAGGTTGTGTCAGTACTACTACGCCGAGAAGGTAATAATATCGCTAGTCACCTTTCGCAAGACAAACTTGGTTT
Source organism: Amblyomma maculatum (assembly GCA_023969395.1). Taxonomy (NCBI): domain Eukaryota; kingdom Metazoa; phylum Arthropoda; class Arachnida; order Ixodida; family Ixodidae; genus Amblyomma; species Amblyomma maculatum. Next base: position 5,686 of record JAJIZL010031790.1, on the reverse strand, counting down.
TTAAAAATTGCTGACGAAGTTTAGTAAACTAAATGACATAGCTGACGATGTGCAGGGTTAGCTCAATACATTTTATTGCAGTTTTACACCTAAGGGCCTAGTTCCCAGGTTTCGAGACTTCGTTGGTGAAGAGGTCTATTTTGTGTGCCGGTCCCCCCTACGTAAATCAGCCCCAAGGAAGGAATGCACAGAGAACAGTCAACAAGGAGCAGCTAATGACGTTATGTATGGGAAATGCTGTTGTATCAGGGGAATGTCATGGCTCTACATAAATTATTTTGCTGTTCTATTAAAGTTGTAACTAATCAGCACATTTCTTTCTTTTCTAGTTTTACTAAATTCGCCCTCCTCTTTCCTTTGTAACCATCACCACATAAAGTACAGAACCCAGAACCTAATTACACCGATTTACAAAACAATGAACATTTCGTTTAGATCACACTGCAACAATGTTTCTTGGGCACCCAATTATAATCTCTACTCCTTGCCTCCTATCGTCTGCATCACCTCCTAAGATCCTAATATTCCATCAGTGTCCTGCGTGCCGTTTCTCGGCCGCCTTGTTTCCTTTTTCTTCGAATCCCCTTCAGAAGAGTCAAGTGGCTCCTGGAAGTCGGCGGCTCGGATGACAAGGGATAGTGAGATTTGTAGAAGCCAGCGATACGCCTTTGCTCTTCGCTGCCTATAGGCATTCGTCTGCCGGTCTCCAGTCCACTGGTCTACATTCTGGAGTGGCTTTCGTCCATCGCCACTCGCACGACATACCACATAAGAACTAATGCAAATACGCTACCGGTTCTTTGTGCAGGTGTTCGGAGCGTCACAACAGCCCGCGCGACCGTGCCTTCACAGTTCACTGAACGCATGTCAAAGAACTATCAAACACCACTTTAAATCATTTAGATGGTGGTAAGAGGTGTCCCCGATGGTCTATAGAGATGGCAAAAACGGCTCAGTGCAGATAGAATGAAGTATTTGTTATCAATCATATAGTTGTGATAACGAACACATATTCAGTCATCTGTAAAGGCGGCGAATCACGGGCACTAACAATATGTTTGTTCAGTGGCAAATTTTAGAGTAGCAATGGTGAGTTACGTCCTTGTTGCTTTATTATATATGCATGCCACTTAAGCTTGTGGCTTTTCTGACAGTGAGGGTAAACCTAGATATTTTTGATATCCCATATTGTACTGAGTGAATTTAAACTAATCAATAATATGTTGTTTTCATTCACAAATTTTACTCCCGTTCATTGATAAACGCAGACCACTCCATGCTGTTACCAAAACCGATATTGATACCCAAGATTAAGGCTACTATATTAACTAATGGCCAAATGTTCTGCGATCAGCGAATACTAGCACTTACGAGAATGATGAATATACAAAAACATATGCACCGGCCGTATTTTATTCCTCCTTTTGGTCGAGTAAGCTAGTATTCTAAATTAAGTGACCCCCATGCGTTGCTTCTATTTCAAAGACATCAAGCCTCACGCACGGCTGTAAGCCTCGTATCTCCCACAGGGGCGGGACGGCACAGAAGCGGCAGCTCTCAGTCAACTCTTCATACGGAACATAGCGGCAAGCTCCTGTCGAAAACGTCCATGCGGGGAGGGCCTCCTCGTGAGGGCGCACTTCGGTCTTACCTCCCACGGCTGCATTATTATAGCATTCCGAGAAAGTCTTCGTCCATCATACATATATTGTGATCCGCTGCAACACAGTAGCACTCCCTTTTCAGCTGTGAGGGCAAAATTCGAGGGGCGTTTATAATGTTCGAATTATCAGTACCATAAATTTCAAACTGGTGCACACAAGAAGCCTCACAATGTACGTACTTGTGTCTACTTTTGGCAGGATATAAAATCTATGTTCTTTAGAGCACCACAAAAAGAGGGGAGGACATTAAGCTTAAAACGGCCGCATTTATCGGCAAATTGGGAGGACTCCCACTGATACGCTTTCTGTATCTGGAGGGCCGCCATTCAAAGAAGATCCATGCTAAGCGAATGGCGGTGTCAATTTATAACGTTCAATTCTTTAAAGCCTGAATCATGAAGAATATCTATATTATTTAACAAGGCTGGAATACCAAAGGTTATTTTTTGTTGTCTACTGTCTCTGGCTGGTGTACAATGAAGGTATCGGGGGCTCCAAGGCACGCTGACCGGTGGCTGACTGTCGTATAAATAGCGGAACACGTTACTGTGAGCGGAAACTCAGTTCTCAACATTTTTTACGACAACTTGCAAATATGAAGATCTTTTTCCTACTCCATGACAATGCACCGCTTCACTCAGCACAGGTGACATTGACACACGGAGCATTTTCAGACGATGAAATATTGCAACATCCACCATACTCAGCCAAACTCGCGCGAAATACCACCTTCCCCTTTCTTCTCGGAAGAACATGCCTTTGAAAACACTTCCAGGAGGACGAGGAAGTGATTTTTAAGTAAATGCTCTGCCAGAACACAAATATTGAAGAAGGGTGATGATGATGATAATGATGATGATGGATTTTAATGGCGCAAGGGCGACTCAGGCCAAAGAGCGCCAAACTCAAGGTTAACGGTGTACTCAAGTTTACGTAATGGGATAGTTGTGATGTTTTATGAAGGGATAAAAAACAGTGGTGTATAGGGCCTAAAAATGAATTCGCTCTGTAATATCGCTAAAAAAAATGGTGTATAGGACCTAAAATTGATTTGCGATATATAATGGATGTGCGATGTATATGTAGATGCTTTAAAAGACCTCATCCGTCCTCTCAAGGAAGAGCGGGCTGAGACCCATGTCGATAAAAAATTCCATGTAAAAAGCCTACTTGTGATAAAAAATTTAAGCACCTGTTTTAAAAGAAACATTGGGTTGTCGACAATAAAAATGGATGGGTGTGCAGGTATTTGATGAGTGAACAAGGAGGGAAAATGACGTCTCCTTTCTTGTTCCAGTTGTGCACATATGATTAAAACATGAATGACAGTGAGCCGATCACCACATCTCAAACAGTGCGGTGCAGGAGAGTTAGTTAAAAGATATGTATGTGTTGTGTATGTGTGACCAATTCTCAGCCTGCACCGGGCTACTTCTTTAAATCTGTCTTGTTTTTCTGTGGTGTACCTGCCTATCCTTGGCTTTATTGTGTGTAGTTTATTTTCTGTTGCTGCGTCCCATTCCTCTTGCCATTCTTATCCAATCATGTTTTTGATGTGTTGCTTGAGGTCCTAATATGATATGTTATCAATGTCTGTAGTGTATCGAAGTGCAGCTGATGCAGCAAGCCTATCAGCTGCCTCGTTACCTGGTATACAGCGGTGGCCTGGCACCCAACGCAGTGTAATTTTAAGTTCTAGTTTATAGGCAGACATGAGGATGTTATAGGAAGAATTCAGCTCTGGGAATTCTTATTATGCGACTTCCAAGAGGATAGGGACGTTAAAACTCTGAGGGCGTCCGTATAGATGATCGATGCCTGTATTTTATTTTCTATAATGTGTCTCACAGCTAGCAGGATTTCATAGCATTCAGCGGTAAATATACTTGTGTGTCTGTTCAGTGTTTTTGAAAGTGAAAAGTGCGGTCCATGTGCTGCACAGGACACTTGAGCAGACTTTGAAGCATCGCTGTAATATTCATCACAAGTGTACTTCGCCTGTAGTGACATGAAGTGCTGCTGTATGGCAATAGGGGATGCGTGCTTCCCCACCTCAAGAAACGACAGGTCGCAATTAACACCGTGCATTTCCTAAGGAGCAATTAGGTCTTTTATGGAAGTTGTATGAAGACTGGTAACCGGAACATCCAGATATTCAATATGCGTGGCAACTCTGATTGGATCAGTTCAGTTCAGGCGTTCAGTCGTGTCCGACTCTTCGTGACCCTATGGACCATGTCACGCCACGCTTTCCGGTCTCTCACTATCTTCTTAACATCACATAGCTTCATCTGCAATGCCTCGAGAATGCCATCTAACCATCGCGTTCGCTGCCTACCCCTTCTCCGGCGACCCTCAACCTTTCCCAACATCAAATCTTTCTCCAGCGACTCCTCTCTTCTCATCAGATGACCAAAGTAGCTGAGCTTTAACTTTAGAATTTGACCCTCCAATGAGCAGTCAGGGTTTATGGATATGGTGGTGTTAGAGATGTTTTTTTTAGAAAAGTGCTGTGCCAGTTTTTTCAAGCAGGATTTGACGACATGGATGGTCCAGTTGGCATAGTACCTTCATAGCATAAGTTAGAGAAGTAAATTGTCTCCTTCGTTGCAGTCACCATCGGTTCGCCTCGACATAGAGGCTAGCAATTGGGCTAGTTCGAAAAGCGCCCGTAGCGAGGCGAAGGCCGAGGTGGTGCACGGGATCAAGCAATTTTAGCGCAGAGGATGATGCTGACCCATAGACCATCGAGCAATAGTCAATGCGTGATAGAACTGCACTATTCAGAAGGTTCAGAAGGCAGTCACGGTCTGTGCCCTATGACCGGTGAGAGAGAATTTTTAGCAAATTCATTGCTTTGAGACACTTCAGTCGCAACTGTTTTATGTGGGCAATGAAGGAAAGTCTAGAGCGACGGCTCTTTGCCAAATTGTCCACCTGTGGCCGAAGAACGTTGTCGTTTTAGTGTCTGCCTTGCTTCATGCCAACAATGCGAATTATTTGAACGCCCTTTGTGTATAACCGATCATATACATGGAAACGGAAGGGCAAACGAAAACGTGCCATTTGAGCGGAATGTGTGCTGAGATCAGCATAAAAAGTCACGTTATCTTTAAACGCAGGCCTGTTGCTGATCCGTTAAGCTGAGTCTCCTTTACCCATCACAACTGGTTCACAGCTTGGAGTAAAACGCTTTTTAGAGTGCGTTAAATTGGGGCCCCAGTCATTGATTACGCCGATGGTTGTTTGAGGCGTACTTGACCTGCATTAAAATAAGCTGTCATTAAGTGGAGGCGCAGACAGATCATCTCTCACTAGTGCCTTCGATTAGTCATGACGTCATCGCCGAAGCCGAATATTTTGAGTGTTTATCTATCATTCTCAAGCGCTCTCCTTTTTATTAGCATCTTAAAATATGGCGCATATTCTCATGGTGGGATTGGTCAGGGGTGGTGGCGCTTATAAATATATTTCCGCCCGAGATTATGATCGAAGTATTAAAACTAAGAAGAAAGTTCGAACTACACATTTAAAGAGAGCAACATACCGGGTCAAAAATATGACAAGATATTCTGCAGTTCTGTCAAAATTAACGAGTTTTTCTGTTTATCTGTAGTCCTTTTCTGCAGTTGTTTTCGGCAGTTTTGTAGTTCTTACCTGCTGTAAATACAAAAAGAAATCGATTTTACTACAGAACATTCTGTAGTCACAACAAGCTTCCTGTCATAAACCTCACATAACATCTGTCGTAACAACAGATGAGAATTTTTGTACTTTTTTGACTGAGAAGGCCGGACTACTTTGTCTTTGTCAAAGCCTTTTCGGGCGCTTGACCTTGACAACCGAGCGCCGAACCTAAACTAAACTGAAAATCAGTGTATTATTTAGTGTACCTAATAAGAGCTTGGCATTATCACGCTAAATCATCTGTAATTTTTGCCCCATGAGTACAGAAAAGTACGGTAGAAAAAAAGAAAGCAGAGATGTCAGCGCAAATAACACTTTTTGGAGCAATATATAGG